>JAOVVB010233439.1:0-10160 GCA_028570985.1 Heterobranchus longifilis
TTTCGTATGGAAGTGAAGTAACGTAACAAATGTTCTAATTTTAACCCAAACCATGATCTTTTTCTAAACCTAACCAAGTAGTTTTGGTGCCTAAACCTAACCAAACTGCAACCGTTTCACAACGTTATCCACATGTGTGTATATGATCAACGTATGCTATCATTTGAGAGTTACTCTGAAAGGTTACTCTCTTATGTAAGAATGAGACACTTTTAGCATTTACTCTTACATTGGCCCTGGTATAGTAATCAGTCTTGATTTATGTTAGAATCAATTTTTCACATAATTCTCAAAACAGATAACACCATATTGGGAATACAAATCAACTCTGAAGTTTAAATTTGTTACTTAATTTGAGGGGAAAAAAAACTCAAATCTATCAAATAATATGTCGATAGTCAATTTAGCACATTGACTAAATCAAGTCATTATACCAGAAATCTCCAAGGACAACTTTTGAACAAAATAACTGCCTGGGCTCACAATAATAGGTTTTCACCACTTCCTGATGCACAGCGGCTTTTCAGAAATGAACATGTTCCAGCAATCAGCCTTCATTAGAGTCTTCCCACAAACTTGATAAAGGCCAAGTGCCAAAACGTGTTCATTCCTGATTGCTGCTCTATGCATTAAAAAAACATTCAGATATCTTTGAGTGGTGTTAAGAATGTCCATGAGGCTGCCCCCATGCTGCTCAATGCTTAAAACTGAACACAGCATTCTTTTATTAAAAAGCCCTAATTACCCATCCGCTTTCAGAAGAGTTATTAACAAGAGAAATGCCTATTCTTATAAAATAGCTTTTAACATTTTGATCACATCTTTGCTGGTCGTTTATATCTTGGCATTCTCCTTAAATGTCGACAGACAAGCGAGGAGAGTCGGCCACCGTGTTTACAGGCGTACAGTGTGTTTATCAGTTCTTCCCGGTGTGCTCCGATCTAACCTACGAGCTCGGTAACGGCTCGGGCTGAGTGAAGCATCAGAGCTTTACAATATGAGGGGAAATCGATGGTGCGTTTTGGACCCTTGGGCTGAGAGCATATTGTGTCACCTTCTTAAATGAAAAATGAATGGGGGGAGAAATGAAACTCAGAGGGGTGGAACGAGCCACGGCGGAGGCTGTCGACATGATTCCTCCACCTCACCTCACCACCCTCACCTCAGCTATCAGCAGCACCCAGCACCCAGCTCTCTGTAGACAACGCAGGACTACTCACAGGGACAAGGGCGGGTAGAGGTGGATTTACAAATAGGCCATAGCCCTCAAGAAACTATAATTAATAAAGCTGTCAGTGACAGGTCACCTCTGAAAGGACACTAAAGAGCCACCTTATTGGATGGCTAACCTCTGGTAGTGACGAGGCATTTCAGAAGAAGTTTCCAGCGTGGCCTTATGAAACTCTGAGAGGAACACAGTGAAAAAATACCCCGAGGTGTGAGAGAAACATGTTTCCCCAGAATGAAAGTATATTGAGTTTGACACTAAAGGGCAGGTTCACTCAAATTACAAAACTTACACAGATAGTTTCAATTTTGTGTGCCAATGCGTTGAGATTTGGCTGCTAACATTTCTGCCTCCACCCCATATATAAAAAATCATGGATGTAGCCACCGTGACATCACCCATTGGTTTGTGGACTACTGTTTTTACATTTTATTTTTGTATGTTTTACTACTTTTTGCATTGTTCATTTAGGTGAGATAACCCTCTATGGAGTTTTTGTCTCACCTGCACAATCTGTTTTATTCTGTTGTTTTATACTTTTGTTGTTGTTTCATTGTGCTAATAAATTAAACCTTAAACCTTTGAAGCCTTGAGTTTGGCCGTCGCCATCTTGGTCTTTTGCAACCGGACGTGACCGTATTTGGACAAGAGGGCGGAGCTGGGGAGGATGACATGGCTAAGTCAGTGTCGCTGTAGTTCCAATGGTGCTGCGCTGCGCTAACCGCTAAAGAGGGAAAGTTTTTGCAACCGGCTGACACGAGTCATCCGGTGGATTATTAATGGCGGGTGAGTGGGAAGCTCCAAATGCTCACGCCGTTCACTGCAGTGACACAGAACCAGCTGAAAATCAGTTTACCCTAAGTTACAAGTTAATGCTAGCTAGCTTGGTTAGCAAGGTGCAACTGAACGCTAAACAATACATTTCTAGAAGTAAAAAATGTTCCAAATTACTTTGATAAACTGAAAACACGTTGTGAAAGTCATGAGACAAAATGGTTAGCATCGCTAAGACTCCATTCTGTTGCTACCACGGCGACCTGTCAATCACACGGTAGCCACGCCATAAAGCATCTCCAGCTTTATCGTCTATTTTAGACTAAATGTGACCACAATTTACAAAATCATGCTGTATTGAAAAAGACTTGAAACTAGCGAATGAGGTAATAAATCAAGTGAGAAGTAGGCTCATTTTCTCATTGACTTCAATACAATCTGACTTCTTTTTGGAGCCAGTGGAGTCGCCCCCTGCTGGTCATTAGAAAGTATGCAGATTTAAGGCACTTCAGCATTAGCTTCACTTTTCAGTCCCGGAAGCTACATCCATCTTTTTTATACAGTCTATGCTCCACCCCAATATCAAATATCATGGCGTTAAATGTAATCTTATTTGTGGTGCTCACAGCTTTGAAAAATGACATTTAAAAAACATTCAGCAGCAAGATGTTTCCCATTACTCATCATCCACAGACCACAAACCGTTTCCACTGGAACTACTTTTTACCAAAGAAACACAAAACTTGTTGATAGTGTTTACTTACTTTCGATTACCCAGAGTAATGGGAGTTTCTGGAAAGAGATGTTGCTGTAGAATTTATTTTTTTTCAATGCTGTGAGCATCACACACAGAATTCTGTTTACAGAAATGAGCCACACTATTGCATTGGGTGACATGTTCCTCCATTACTATGAGTAAAACCACTGTTGTTTATTTTGCCCAGCTGTTTAAGAAATTATTTAGCTGTTTTTAAAAAATATAGTATTTGAAGATTTCAATCTTCAATGGGGATGAAAGTGCTCGAGGCTGAGAGCGACAGACAGGCTGCGGTCGTCAAAGCATTCAGAGACAAATGTGGTTGGTTTTGGTCTTTTCACAGGATTTGTTGGCAATAACAAAAATATATTAATATATCGCCAGCCTTATTCTTTATCCTTTGATTATTTTTGTTTTGGAGGAAAATGATGCAATTGCTGCAGAATTCATAACAGGAAGAAAAAAAACATGATGATGTCCTCAACCTGTGCATTTCTGATAGCAGCATCATGCATCTGTTGTAAGCAGGCACCTCACTAGCTTTGTGGGCTTTTTGTGAATGGAAAGAAAAAAAAAAAGAGTGAAGCATGGTTAGTTTGTTGAAACAAAAAACACCCTACCTGGGACGGGATCTGTTGGGGAGTAAAACAGAAGTAAAACATTAAGAAGTTTAGTTCAATAAGAGCATAAGAAATAGATTTCAAAGCAGAGAGGTGACAGCACTGCTGGTGTTGTGGTCAGGAATGAATCGCATCATGTTACAGACAAAGGACACCTCAATGTACATCAGTGATAGTATAGAAATATAGAAATAGTACAGATGAGTGCATGAGATTAATTCAACACGAGTGATTCAGTAAGCTTTGTGTGTTTATCTGCTGCATAATGTTGCACAGTTTCCAAACTAAATGTAGATATTATAAATGGTCACATACATTTAATGTTGCATATGGTACATCTCCACAATGCAGAGATAATGTTAAACCCTCCAGAATGAAGCACCAAAGCATTATGGGAGATAAAAGCACATATTCCAAAGGACAAGATAAGAACAGAGAAGAAGAAAGGTCCTCCCAGTGTTATATCTTTCTACCTGTTGAAGCTGCAGTCTTCAAAGCATATTTCTATTTTTAATAATTCCATGTTTTTTTCATGACTGAATTCAAAGATTTTGGTGCTAAATCAGATATATATATATATATATTTAATAGTGACCTTGCAAGCTGACTGGTCCAACTGGGACATATTACCGCAAAAAAGTAGCTGCTTTAAACAAACTTCACAATCTTTCTACAAAGTACACTTCAACATTACCAAACTTTTAAAGGAATTATAAAAAAATCAAAAGACATTTTTCATCTTCCAAACTATTCCCGGGACCACAGAATCGACAGCCCCATACACAAACCTGCATGTGTACACACGCACACACACAGGAATATACGCAACACAACCAAAACGTGTCTTTGGCTCGGCCACTCTGGGGGGATTGAAATACTGACAGCCTTGGATGATGATGCAATAGCCAGCAACTGTCAACTTCATGGAATTACAGTAAGCTGCTTTGTCAAAATTTAGAGAGGCTCTATTGAACTCTGGGATACGAGCGCACCACTGGGATTAATGTGCGAATCACTAAGTCTGAATGTCGACAAAATTTCTAAAATAACCACATTCTAAACTGGGAAGGCCTGCGAGATTAAACTGCATAAACCTCCCATGTGTACTCACAGGAATATGACTCTAATTAAGGCTGGCAGTGGATGCTCACAAATATTAACAGCCTGCAATTATACAGAAATTGTCTGCGAGGCAATTTAGAATTAGTCTGTGGATGCCAGGTGCAGTCGAAATCCATTCTTCTCTCTGGAAGGGACAACAATGATTGACTGGAAGTCTGAGAGCCAAAAATAAATCTGGATTAAGCCGGCGATGGTGTGCAGCTAATGTTCCGTTGGTACTTTCTTTCGGTGCTGCGTGGTTTGCACACAGTCTTCTGATGAGCCACGGGAGGCTCATGCTGATTCACTTGCTGGTGGTGTTCGGTGTTGTGGAGGTAATCTGTGCACGAGCAGAGGTAGTAAACTCAGGCTTTGTTAGACACCAACAAAAAATTACATCTGACAATCGCAGACCTCTAGGGTTCAAGTACAGCGAGTTCTCTCAGTCTCAGGGACGGATTAGTCCCTGTAGTACTTTAACGCAGTCTCACTCCATGAAGCTGCACTGGCATCAACCCAGCGAATACACAGAGACAGAGGATGTGTAATTTTATGCAACAACATTAAATACAGGCACTATAAAGATCCTGGGGGCACCAAAGTGGTCCAGGGTTAATTAAAATACAATGAGTTGCATCCTTCTTTCTGCCCTGTTCTGATGATGTATAACTCAAGCTATGGCTTCTGTGGACTGAAATCAAATTTTGATGTTTCTCCAGGAGTAGGATGGTTGCAAACCACAAAAGGCCAAGCTTTGATTGATTACCAACACAGCCTGTTCTTCTTTCCACTGTCTAAATAAAAGAGGAAAAAATGAAGCCTGCACGATTCTCCAGTGAAAAGGTGAAAAAAAAAGGCATTTATAAAAAGGTTTGATCAGGGTTCCCATATTCAAGGATTTTTCAAAGACTCCAGGCCAAATTCCTTCAAATTCAAGGACCCAACACAACAGTTTAAGACACAGATCAAGGTTCATTACTGTTGTAACACTGAGAATTTGTATAATGAGAACTAGCAGGCTGGTGTGAAGCAACGACCACTGTGGGCAGCCCTGTCTCCTACAACATGATGCTCCCGTACAACTAAAGTGCATTCTCAATGATGTTTCAAGGACAACGTTATTTTCTCCAGGATTACGTTCACCATTTTAAACACCTTGTTAACGTTGTGAATTAATACAAAACTACTTTGTTAGGTTTAGGAAAATATTGTGTTATGGGTAAAATAAGTATGTTTGTTACCTAACAAAATAGAATTACTATGTTTGTAAGAATACAATGCTGATTTTTGGTTTCACACATCGTTGTCTCCTGGGTGAAAGTCCGGGGTTTTGTGACCCATCCATCCACCCTGATCTCCTCCCCACGCGGACTTCCACGGACTTTGATTACAAACGCAATCTGGGAGAAAATATGTTTCTCCTAGAAATGTAATTGAATGCAGTGTAGTTGTATGGTGATTAAAGTTTTAAGACACCAGACAGACAGCTGAATGTAGCATGTTTACTAACATTAGGTAAAAAAAAAATATCAAAAGAACTTCAATTTCTATTCTTGCACAAAATATATACATCCAACCACTTTCAAGTACCCATGTCTATTTAAGTCTATTTTCAAAAACTTTCAAGGCCTTGATTTTTTTTCTCAAATTACAACCTTTCAAGGACTTCAACGACCCGTGGGAACCATGTTTGATGCTATAGCAACGCTCAATAATTTTAAAGGATAAATGGTCATTTCAGGCCCTTGTCATTATTCCAGCTATTGATGAACTTCACACAAAGCTTTTTTTTTTTTTTGGCTACAATGGATTTACTGAACAGCATTTGGCAGCAGAAGCTTTCATCCCTGAGCTGACATTTGAAAATACACCTGTGCAAGATCTGATATTAGTCACCAGGAAACTGATGACTGTGTGAAGCGCAGACAAAGACCACCCCTGATCGGGACACTGAACTCTGCGTCTACGTGTCTTCAAGCAAAATCAGGAGATGAAACAGAAGTTCTATTGAATCTGCAAAAAAAAAGAAAGAACTAAAGCAGTTCTTGGAAAAAAAAAATACATGAAAGATAGATCAAAGCCTGCGTTGACCTTACAAGACCTCGCACCTCTCTCTTTTTCTCACATAAATCCTCCAAAAGATATTCACAGCATTTTCAAGAAATAATCTGACTTGGCATTTCTTTTTTTTTGTTACACCCAGCACTTGCATACATCTTTTCCGGCCATGAATTGCTTAAAAGCAGTCATAATATATTGTGGAAAATGGGAAAGCTGTTACTCTCATATGCATGGCCTAAAAATCACACATCACCAACAACCAGAACCAGCACTCTGGTTTAGAGCCAGTTGATGGTGCCAAGGATGACTGGCGACAGCTGGGCGCCTCTTACTCATTTTAAGGGTCATCAACATTTAATGTTACATTAGTGGCTTCGCTGGGTCTCCCTTTATCTACTGCGACAGTGTTGACTTAATTATGCACAGCAGTATCACACTCATCTTGGTCAGCCGCCCTGACACACACAGAGCAAAAGGCAAAGGAGGTCTGCCTTTCTCTGTACCTCGCCACATAAGAGTCCTTGCTCCTTTTGATGTGCATGAAAGTGACACAGAGGGCTGTCCGGGGCTGTGCATGCAGATTAACACACACAGACAGACGCACATACAGTGTTGAGCTGTAAAAGTAGGTCCTTCCTCTAGGGCTGAACCCCTTTGGTATCCCCCTTCATCTTCTTTCTTTGTCTGAAATCCCTGTCCCTCCCTGCAGTCTCTAAACACAGAAACACAAACTGACATCCTGGATTACTGTCAGACCCACAACACAAAGCCGGCGCCAACAGTCAAATAAAATGCGCTGACAATCTGAGCCACTGCCAAAAAAAATAAAGTTGAAATATGATGAGAGGAAGAAATATAGGATGAAATTAGCTCAGATTTACAGCTCTTGCTCTGAAGCAGTCGTTAAGAATTGATGATGCTTCACAACGTGAAAACACAATAATTAGAGCTGTGCACCGCATGTGTTTGAGCCATTCAACTATAAATCCCATCTATCTACCTATTAGGCCTGCCGCAGTCGTCAGTGTTCCTGGTGTTACACGGTGGTCGGGCACATACACCGATTATTTTACACCGTCCCCACCGTTGTTTTCTTTTTCTAGAAATAAAAACCCATTTGTTTTATTTTAGCGTATCAGCACCCACGTTCATCAAACAAAAACATTTGTAAAATACTAAGGGTTATCAATACTTATTTGGAGGATGGATGCTAATTATAAACTGAAAGTGTCTGCTCCGTGCAGCAGAGTTGCATCACAGAGCAGGAGTCACAGAGAGTTTACCGACCACGGCGGAGGATTTGGTGTCAAAGCATGAAGAAAAAGAGCCTATTTGGACATTTTTAGGATCTAATCGCAATGCTAATAAGGAACCTGATAACATTAATGAGGCAATCTGTACACTGTAAAACTCCAGCGGCCACTGTAATCTGTAACACCGGTGTTACAGTGGGAAAAGTCCCTCACCATGGTATCCCTAATTATTATGTTAATGTATATATATTAAAATATGAATGTATCTGTGCATCCACTACGTATATATCTGTCTGTCAAGTCTGTCCATCTGTCTATCCATCCATCCATCCATCCATCTATCTGTCTATCCGTCTGTCTGTCCGTCTGTCTGTCTGTCTGTCTGTCTGTCTGTCTGTCCGTCCGTCCGTCCGTCCGTCCGTCCGTCCGTTCGTCCGTCCATCCATCTATCCTATTTATCTACCCATTTATCAGAACAATAAAACAATAAAATCAGAGAGTGGTGCTGGCTCTTACATTGATGTCTTCCAGGTTCAAGGAGTTCAGATACTGATGGTTTCTCTTCCACATTATCGGAGGCCTCCGCTCTCCTGTGATGGCACACGTCAACACGGCGCTCTGGCCGACTGTTACTGTGGTGACGCTCACCTTCTGGTCATCTGGGAGGGTGAGCAGGTACACATCTGTTGACGAGAGGGAGAAAAATAACACAATGTCAGACAGATTGTCTTAAGGACACTGACTCAATCGACAACAACAGTGGCAACAATTCAAGCTCTTTGTAAAATGTTTAATTTGAGTAAGTTAGCGTGAACAACAAGTCAGAGTCCGTCTATACTTATATATCTTATATTTTATATATACTACATCTGGACAGCTTGTTCTTGTAACGGCTCATAAGTCAAAGGAAAGTGGCTTGGGCGGTATCCATTTTTTCATACCTTCATACTGTCTTGCCATTTTACCTTGGTATATGGTATAGGAGGGTATTTGTAAAAATAAAAAATTTAAAAAATAATAATATATATATATACTTTTTTTAAAATCTTTTTTTTTTTTTTTAATCCGTTGTTGTAGCCATAACCTTCAGAGTTCATCGCCCTGGTTGCCGACCTATTTTTTGTGTTGGCTAAAGTTCCTGTTGCAATAAATTAATTTAATTTTCTATTTTTCTTTTCCATCAATGAAGGGCAATTGCAACTTCTGTTTCAAATGATTTTATTGCAGAATGTTGTCAATAAAATTATGGAATGGAGTCAATACATAATATCTGCGTCTGTTTAATAGAAAAAGGAGCGTTTCTAAATACCCTGGTACTGTATACTGTAATACTGTGATACCGTCCAAGCCGACCAATTCATGTTTTGCCCACATGTTTCTCTTAATGAAGCCTGAAAACAAGAATAGAGAACACGAGTGTCTCAATTAGCTGCTATAGAGGCAGATGTGTTTTTAGTTAAAGATGCACTGAGGCAGCACAATTATTGCAATTTACAAGTAATGGGAATGAATTAAGTTAAATGTTCTGTAAATACTTTACATAATTTATGTAATGACAGTATAATGGAAGCTCTACTTTCTCTATGGAGTCTCTCTGTGGACCCTGGGTTCACTGCTATCTATGTCTTTTTTAGCTAACATTACAGAACAGACACTTCTGGGAGGCACCGGTGCTGCTGGTCTGATGACTGCTGAAACCTCATACTGTATGAAGCGCGCTGCTTTGTAACTCGAAGTTGGAATATTTTTAACATGCTCAGTGCTCTGAGAGTTTAAAACAAGCTAGGCTCTCCACATTGTTGTAAAAGCCCAGGAGTGCATCCTTTCTGATGAAAGTAACGTGGAGAAAAAAAAGCCTGCACTGCCAGAGAGGGTCCCCGCGGAAACACAGCCCTAGACCTCGACCAGAGTCGGTGCTCTGCACGATTCCTTATTCCTGCAATATCTGACGGTGTTTGAAACATGTTTCTGGTAATAATGACGTGTGCTTGTGTTCTATGTGGTTCATCTCTACCTGTTACTGAGAGAGAAAAGCCAGGGTGGGTGGGTGATGATTTTAGAAGCATAAATGCAAACGCCAGAAGTAAAAAGGTAATGTTATGCTATCAACAAACTACACTAACGGTTGCATTTCGTGGTCACCGTCGCCACTACTAAACTGACGGTGAAGTTTAACACCTTCGACAACTTCAGTAGTCTCATTTAGCCACTTGTTAGCAACTGCCTTTTTAAACAAATGTAAAAGCTTCAAAATGCACCAGCGGGGTATTTACAGATGTACTTTATGTGGTAGAACAAAACATTAAAATCTCTGAAGCTTGTGTTAACCACAGACCTTATTTCAGACGTCTAAACAAAAACACATT
>JAOVVB010233440.1:0-10159 GCA_028570985.1 Heterobranchus longifilis
TACTACTGCTAATATTACTACCAACACCAAATGCAGATGGAGCCCAAGAGCCTGGTCTGCTCGAGATTTCTGGCTTTGCTGTAAAAGGCAGTTTTTTTTCTCGCCACTGTCTCGTTGTAACGCTTGCTCTTGGGTGATGTTGGGACTTTGAAAATCATTGAGCGTGTTCTAGACCTGCTTTATATTAAAAGTGTCCTGAGAAAACTTTTGTTTTGATATGACACTATAAATAAAATTGAATTGAATTGGTATTGAAGTCAAGGTATCAGTACCTGTACCAGGATCTCAACTTCTTAAATCTAACATAAGACAAAATGTTTTCCATGACAGCATAATAGCATGACAAATTAAAATAAGTCTGAAAATAACCGTGTGTGATTTTCTATAGAAATATTTTTGATTGGGTGTACTCACTGTGTAGGACAAGACTCCATTCACACGTGACCTGGAGAGGCTGAAACCAACCTAAAGAGTTAGAAATGTGGTCAGTCAGTCAGTGGGTCAAAAGCACATGATTTCCAGTATAAACAATATTTCACTGTCATTGTTCAGCAGTTCATATATTATAACTCTGGCTCCATTTAAGAGCTCCCAATGTCTTCCACCAACTTCCAATGGCCAAAGTAAAATAAGCAGTCAAAACATAACAGGTGAAACCACTCAGGGCACAAGCTAGAATGCAAATTAGTTATCAGTTGTGATTCTTGTGTTTAGTAGGACTGACATTTCACTGCTGCTGGAAACACTAATCACTCCACTAAAGTGACCGCCCACAGTGCACTTTGAATACTCGAGAGAAAAACTGTCTTAATATAAAATGGAGGTTATCTCAATACTCCGACTTATATACGGCTCAGCTAAGTGATAATTGATATCTGCTTTTTGACATTTACATTTGATGAATAACAGCAATGTTCTTAAAAGGATATGTATAAAATAATAAGGATGTCAATTCAAGAAGCTCTTTATGCTAAGTATATAGCCCATTATCACTGCCGAACATCGGTCATCAGCCGATATTCGTCTTATTGACTGCAATCGGCATATCGGCAAATACGATGACATTCACAGATGGCAATGGCCTATATTTATCTGTCGTGTTGCATACATTTTGCGCAGGCTAAATGTTGTGTTAAAAGGTAAAAACGCATTTGAAGCAGTTATTTTTCCAAAAGAATGATCTTTTCATGTGAAAGAGGGTTATATTAAAAGTTGTTTGTATGATTGAAATTGTGCTTATTCAAAGATAGTGTAGTGAAATGTTGAATGACTTTAAAACAGTTCAGTTTTTTTTTTTAATAATGAAGATTTCTTTGTTTCCCTGGCAAAACGGGGGGGGGGGGGGATAAACAACAACAAAAACAAAATAAACGACAACATAAAAACATCGGTATTGGCATTGGCTATCGGTCAAATTCCTTCATGTGACAACTTTAAGAGATTTGTTTTCCTACCACTGTTAGCCACATGGCCTGATAATATTAGCAGCATGTTAAATTAACTGGGCAGTTGCCTTCTTCCTTCTGCAAACTGTTATCTTAATGTATTAAACAGCATGTGCACTGTACAAAACAAAATACCAGAGATAATCAGGTGAGACTGTGGGATAAAGGATAAGGCTGGCCTTGTTGTATATTTTGCTTATCTACAAAGACCAAAGCTGACAATGCGTTAGTCTATCACTCAATACTTTATGGCACTCAGCCCAAAGCCCATTTGTTTCTACTGAATTCTAGTAGGCCTGTCACAATAATTACGTTATTGACTTATCAAGGTCAGCAACAATTATCGGGGTCATGTCCATATATCGTACGATATCGCCCGTTGTGTTTACACATTAAAAACTTTTTTTTCTTTTACAAAAAGTGGAAACTTGTCATTTATATCTAACTTACAGCTAATATGTTATTACTTTTCACATCTTGTTGACAAAAGGTTTTAACCACTGAGGAGCTGGATTAGCAGCAATGACTCTCTATACCCCTCTGCCAAATGTTTATATTTATTTAAGTGCAATTTTTGTTAACAGTGCACAAGTGTCCATTGCTCTTTGAAAGGGTGTACTTGCATTATTATGCCATTATATTATCAGTGGCATAAAATGGTCTTAAAATGACAATAATATTGTTTATTGCAGTTATTTCCGGGACAATGTATCATCCAACAAAAGTAGTTATCATGACAGGCCTAATGTATAGATTCATTTTTAAGTATTTTGGGGCATGTTACTTACAGCGGACAGTATAATGCTGACAGGATTTACTGCACTGATGGGATTGACTCAAAAGTGCCTGTGGTCACAGTAATCAAGGAACATGTCACATTGACCAACAGTGTCGCTTATTGATGTGCATTTGGACAACAATGAAGCTGTATGGCACACAGAGGAATACATTATATGAGGCTGTGACTACACAGGCAAGGCAATACTTCTAAGTAGGATGAATTCATTGTTGGATTAACTGTAAGAAAATTAGAGAACATCACCAGCCTTATCCTTTAATGAATCTCAGTTTGTATTTCTTCCTTTGCATGTATTCAATAATAACCCTTTTGAGCACCTGATTCCACCTGTTGAAAAGTTCAGTAGGTCAAGTAAAAAAAAACTCAACAACATACACACATGAAAAACAACAAATGCTTCTTACAGGGTAGAGGCTGTAGTTCACCAGCTGCCCTGGGAGGTGCAGAGAAATTAGGTTGACATCCAGAGTCCCATTGGCATAGAAACCAAAGTTGTTGAGGTCGACGGCAAACCGAGTTTCATTCTGGGAAGAAGAAAAAATAAAAAGGGGGAAAGCTGAGCTGTCTTGGCAAACTGTTCAGTCATATAACAATTACAGCTCATGTTCACGAGCAGACAAACCACCCAACCATGCTTGGTAAATATTGCTTTTAATTTATTTTTTACTTATGTACTCTATGTCTTTATGTATTATGTAGTAATTGCCTTGTGAGTGTTTTTGATTTGGTGTTATTACTATTTTCACTGCTGCACAACCAACTGTCCCTCTGGGGACAAATAAAGTTCTACTTGACAGTGGTGAAAGAAGTATTCATATATTTTACTTAAAGAGCCACTCCCGTGGAAATCAAGCTTAGCTGTGTTAACATGTCTATGTGGTGTTTTTTATTTGCTACAAGACATATGAGTGAAATGAGCAGTCAACACCATGGCTAAGAATTTCTGCCTTCAAACTGCAGTGTGCCAACAACAGTCAAAAATCCAGATTCAGGCAGCCAGGTTTTATGACATCACATGTCTAAGGAACCAATTAAGTCACAAGTTACTAGATTAAGTGTTAGATAAACCTAGTAAGACTGAAATCCAAATTAATTGTCTAAAATGTGTTTTAATTAATTAATTAAAGGCTTACCTTTTCAATGTCACAATTTTGTCATCTTAAAGTTCAGAAGAAAATTAGGAAGAAATGTAAGAACTCTGCTTTCAAGAATCTAATTAATTCTTAAGTTTTTTCTTAGGAAGATACATAATAATAGGCTATATATTATATTATTGGATCATAATTATTAATTAATTAATGTCTGTGTTCATTGCTTTAATGTTGCAGCTGGTAAAAGGTAGAGCTAATTTATTTTATTTACAAATATTGTATATATTACTTTACATATTGCTGAGTACCTTTCCCCCTGAAGACCAATAAAGCATTATTGATATAGGCCTAATATTATAATGTATTTATTGATTATATTTTGTATTGTTAATCTGAATCTACAAAGTAACTAAACTGTCAGATAAATGTAGTGGAGTAAAAAGTACAACATTTACTTCTGAAATGTAGTGAAATATAGTATTATAGTAGAAGTATAAAGTAGCAGAAAATATAAATAATCAAGTACAGTACAAGTACCTGAAATTTGTACTTAAGTACAGTGCTTGTGTAAATGTGTTTAGCTACTTTCCACAACTGAATATGACGACATCACCGACTGTCAAAGCTCATTAAAGCATACACTAACGTTAGCTTGCTAATAAAATGCCGTACGGGGAACTCCACCCAGCGTAGCTACAACTCTGTGTTAGCCCCCTAGCTAACACACATCTTATAGATAGTCGCCTTACCTTCAGGGAAAGCTTGTGTTTCCTCGCTTTGCACCCAGCCAGCAGTAGTAGAAGTAAATATCCAGCCACAACACAACCTCGATGCGCCACAGCCATCGCCAACTTGCTAACGGTAACCAATTGCTAACGTTAGCAAGCGACAATCTTGCCAGATGGCTAAATAGCAAGCTAGCTAGCAGTCGTAACAATATACGAGGCGAGTTACAGTGATGTTACTCTTTAAATTCGGTATATCGGTTCTTTAATTACGTCGTTTATGATCAAATTATAACCATGTATGTTATGTTTTCCGGTTCTTTTGTGCTTTCATCGCGGAAGATAGCAGCTAGCCTGTAGCGTCTGGCTTCCTGGTCTCGAAGCAAGAACAAAACATTAAGCAAGGTGCGGACAACTCCGTCAGCCGCTGTGCGCTTACTTCCGGTACCCTGCCACAAATACGATTCAGAAGGCGATACCGTGCAGAAAAATCTACGACAGCAGGAGAAATGTGCTGTATAAAAGCTCTCTACATGAACAATCTACACTCGTGTGTTATTTTCCTCTATCAAACAATCGAGTTTTTCCACTTCACTTCCACAGTCCTGACTGTACCTTGTGTTAGTTGGCCTAGATTTGGTCACGTGGTTCCATTTTTTTTTTTTTTTTTTTTACAGTGAGCTTCCGGCTGAAAGTGTTCACGTGAACGATCCTCCACGTCAGATGGAAGTCTCCGGGTTGCCATGTCTGCAGAGAAATGATGTTTGACATGATTGACACGTGGAAGTAACGTTATTATGGATTAACGTTTTTATTTTACACACACTGACTACATCTTTAGGTAACACTTTCTATGAAGACCACATCTATAGTGCATTATGAGGGCATTCATAGTGAATTATAATGCATTCATAGTGCTTTATGATTAAACACACATGATGCTGATGCATATCAACAGTCATAAAACATAGATGTGACTTATAATGAATTATAAGTTCAACTGTCTGGATGCTCTTAGTTATAAACTAGGAGTTGATTGATTGGGCTATAAATTATGACTACCTATACTCACCTAACTGTAAAGACTCAGGATTCTGTGATGCAGCAGATTCTTTTAAATAAAATGTATTACACTTACCAGCAACAATTAAACGTTATGATGAAGCATGCATTATTATAGATGCATGATGCATCATTATGTACTTCACTTTACTTAACACACACAGTGATACCGTATGATACTGCATGGACTATTATAGCATATTATGAGTGCTTACTGCAGTTGAGGTGTATAGGTGAGTATAGGTAGTCATGATGTATTATAAGCCCCATCAGTCAGGCTCAAGACCATCCATAAAATACTTGAACTTATGAATTATAAATCACATACAGTATATGATTTATGATATAATAATAATAATAATAATAATAATAATAATAATAATAATAATAATAATAATAATAATGTCATGTTTCATGATGTGTAAGCAAGTAAGACCAGACAAATTGTTTTCTTAAATATCTCAGTGAATGTCTTACCGGATAGTGGCTCCAGTAATTAGACAGTTGTCCTGACAAAAGTGAATCTACTGAAGATGCAGTATTTTCGGACTACTTTTAGTTTCTATCTGTTAAACAGGAAGTTGGATGACTGCAGACCACAAACACACATAAATTCAAGTTCATGTTACAGAGAATGAGGTGGACTGAAGGACTAAGTTTAATAGTTCTGCTATGAAAACGCACGAATGAGACAAAGCATGTATCCTAACCACAATGAGACATTTCCCACAAGAAATCTATGTGTCTCTCTGTGTCCGGGCAAATGACTGAAGTACAGCTGCACACGTTGTTTATCCCTCTGATAAACCGTATCTGAGTCAAAGTTATATAGACTTTATACAACAGATGCATATTGTTTGTAGAAAAGTTTTTTTTTGAGAGCTAAGGGATATGTAGAGTGCAGTTATTCGTATTTTTAGTTTTTTTTAAGTGACATATTATTTATAAAGACTGTTAAATATTAATCTCTACAACATTCTATGAAACACAGGAGAAATAAAGAATTCAATGATAATAAGTAGCCTATCACATTAATGTTATTTTGTTAAAGAAAAAAAAAAAAGTCAGATAGAAAACTGCAAGCTAATAAGTCCTTGTCCCTCTGGGTTATAATAACAGCAATATGTGATGAGATAAAGGAGAAGACACATCAAAAGTCCAGTTGTCCATCCCAAATGTCAAATGTAACAAGTCACAATAACTGAACGGATAAAATAATTGAGGAGCACCTGAAACTATTACTAATTTATTGCTAATATCTCAGCAGGAAAGAAAATCCCTGAAAAAGTTAGACAACTATGCCTATAATTATGTCATAAAAAAAGAAATTCAAGAAATTCACATTCAGCTTCCACTAAAGTTCCACAAAAAAAAAAAGAGAGAACAAACACCAAACATAAAATTAACTTAAGATTTTGATTAATTTTCACACACGTCCTTGTGGTTGTTCCACACTGAGGTGTTCTTTGATACAGAAGTACAGAAAGCTGATGTGGCTCCACCTGCTGACACCAGCAGGAGATGACAAGCACCTGCACATACGTGACGACGCTGCAGGATCAACACTTTTTAATCTGTTGGTACGTCCAGAATACTACCACTTTAAAGCAATAATGCCTAAGATATTAATTGCATCAAAACATATCTTTGTTGGTATATCTATGTTTCTTTCGGCAATATCATTTTAATGTATTCACACTAATCGTCTCTAAATATAAAAGTCGTTAATATTACTGGCAGAGCCCGTCTTTCCCGCATAGAACTATTTTTTTGTTCTTATTCTGAGTCCTCCTGGTAAACTCTGCGAGAGCAAAGGGTGCATCCATCTGGATCGATATATCGATTCAATGATCGATGATACAATATCATCGATGCAAAGTGAAAATATCGATACATATCATCATTTACTGTATTTTCCCACTTTATATTTATTCTTTTCATTTAAAAGAATAGATTGTTTCTCATTTAAATGTCTGGAAGAGCTCAGTAATACAATTGTCAAATCATATTTTAGTTGCTTTATGTGAGTAGATATAAATGTAACTGATTGTGTTAAATGAACATATGATATCGTCTCATATCGATCGCAGGCCCTGGAATTAAATCAAATCTAAATCGAATCACGGCAGACTTTGTGATATCAGCAAATATCGTATTGTTTCCCAAAGAATCAATATAATATTGTATCATGATAAAAGTTGTGATTTACACCCCTACAATGAGTATACACATATAGTGTTTAACAGAGACACAGTGATTGTTTTGTTGTTGTTTATTTAGAATAAAGCACAATTTCAATTTCTAGCACAAGTTTAAAAATCTATTAAAAAGCTTATTTCAGTTATCCTGACTTTTTAAAAAAAAATTAGTTTATTTGGTTCTATGAAGCAAATGTAGCTAGTTTCCCAACATAAGTTGGTATAATAACTGAGCTTGAACTATGTTGACTTTGCTTTATAGAACAGAATCAAAACCAAAATAATTGGTAATTGGCTTTATGGGACAGACCTCTTGTCTGCTTGTGTTTCCTGTTATTTATTGATGGTTATATTCAATGATCCACCAAGGGTGGCACCGCTGAATGTCGGGGCGATGACCACACCTCCCTGCTGAGCCAATATTGTGGCAGGAGCAGCAGGAGGTGCTGCAGGAGCAGCAGGAGGTGCTGCAGGAGCAGCAGGAGGTGCTGCAGCAGAGGGGGAGGTGGAGGGTGCAGCTGTTTTCCTCCCTGCAGATGAATGCAGAGAATCAGTATTGACAAAATAGCAACAAGTCCTCCAGACCATACGAGCATGTGTGTCGTTTGTTCCTACTCTCTAATACGAGCGTTTTACTAAAGCAGGAGTAAATACGACCCAAATGAGTGGTTTTCACCCTCATACCTAAACGTTCACACATTCGTGGTTTTAAAAAACACGTTAACGTTGCAAAAATGGGACGTTGTTGCTGTTATTCAATTTTCAATTCAATTTTATTTATAGTGTCATAACAAAAGTTTTCTCAGGACACTTTTCATATAAAGCAGGTCCAGAACAAGAGCAAGCGTTACAACGAGACAGTGGCGAGAAAATAAACTGCCTTTTACTTAAGCCAGAAATCTCGAGCAGACCAGGCTCTTGGGCCCTATCTGCATTTGGTGTTGGTAGTAATATTAGCAGTAGTAATCCACAACGGCGGGCGCAGCAACAATCGGGCCACCGTGACCCACATGTCACCACGATCCAGATAGCAGTCGGCGTCGAGCAGCAGCGTGTCGGCGGGCGCAGCCACGATTTGGTGCCTTCACGGACCAGGTCGGTAGGTTTAAGTTTAGGCAACAAAACAACTTGGTAGAGTTTGAAAAAAGGTTGTGGTTTGAGTTAAAATCAGTATATTTGATACTAGAGCTGCAACGATTAGACGACTAATCGATTAGTCGATCGGCAGAAAGATAATCGCCAACTATTTTGATAATTGATTAATCGTTAAAATAATTTTTCATGCAAAAATAGCAGAAAATGCTCTTTTCAACCTCTCAAATATGGAAATGTTCTGCTTTTCTCTGTTTTATATCATATTAAACTGAATGTCTTTGGATTCTGGACTTGACAAAACAAGACGTTTAAAGACATCACCTTGGACTTTGAGAACTGGGATGGACATTTTTCACTATTTTCTGACATTTTATCGACCGAATGACTAATCGATTAAACGAGGAAATAATCTGCAGATTAGACGATAATGAAAATAATCGTTAGTTGCAGCTCTATTTGATACATGAAATCACTTCCGTGCATCCGTGTCACCTGCCGTGGAACGTGACGCGGCACGTGACGTAGTTCCGGTTGTTACATTGAGTTAAAAATAACTTGCTGTTTCATTTTGTGTTTCTCGTGACGCGAGACTACATGACTTCCAGCTTTCGCTGCCTAACAATAAAACATCAATATGGGTCGTAGTTCCGGCATGAACAAACGACAACTGCTGTCGTTTTGCTCTGGAGGACAGTCTGCAAAATACACATGCTACTTACTTTGACTCATACTGCACCTGCGTAAGCGTTCTTTAACCTCCACGCAGCTTCATTGTTGTGCATCAGCTGCAGAATCTCAACAGTGACGCTGACGGCCAACTCTTCTCCGTAACTCCGTATCATGATGGTCACGGTGTCGTGCCGGGGTGTCGTCTCCAGGCGGGACACAGGAATTGGTTTGCAGCCGGCCAAGACGTCCAACGAGAGGTACCACTTAAATTTTTTGAAGTCATCTGCGAACAAATCGTCCAGAATCTCAAGGAGCAGCCGTGGGACCATGTCTGCTCACTGAACACATGGAGGAGCGGAAATTAGATTTCAGATTAGCCTTCATGTATTCATTTATACATTACAGAGTATTTTATTATGTATTTATTTCTTACTTTATTTCTATTTATTCATTTTTATTGTGTTCTTAGTCTAGCTTTGATCTCTTATTTCTATTATTAAAACATTTAAATCTAATTGTATTCATTGTCTTATCAGCTAATGTTTATTCTTGCTTTGTCTTTTTATCTCGTCCTTTAATCTAGTTTTTTTTTTTAAATCTCGCTCTGAGTTATTATTAATAATCTTATTATAGCTTCTAAATCTATTTCATTTACGTTCTTAACATTTTATTGTCCCGCGTGCATTGATCTCTGGTCTGTCATCAAGTCTGCAGTTAGTAAACCATTCATAAAGGGTCATGAGTTTACCCGGTTGCAGAATTTCTTTAAAAAAGCTTCACATTTGAAGTGGACCCTTGTACTTTTTGTAATGTGTCTTCTCATGCCCTGTGTCCAAAAGATTCAAAGTTGGATATCACTTAAAGTAAATGGTATTATCTTTTGAGATTTCTCATATATTTTTAAATTTAGATAATGTAAACTGATTAATATGATAATTCTTATGGGTAAATATATTCACTGTAGTACGTGGAGCAACAGCAAACCCTCCTTTGACTGGTTTAGGTAGGTAGGTAGGTAGATACTTTATTCATCCCCTTGGGGAAATTCACATATCCAGCATTTTCCAACAAATCA
>JAOVVB010233441.1:0-10159 GCA_028570985.1 Heterobranchus longifilis
CTCCCCCCCCCCCCCCCCCCCTCATCCCTTTCATTCCCGACCAGCTAGAGACCTCGACGCCATTTGTTTCTGTGAGATTTCAGTCAATTTCGGCTACTCTGTGCACTCACAGTGCATAATGAGGGAACGCTCCGGATGTGACTGCAGCTGGAGAGATGACGAGAGCAGCAAAAATGTTTATGCTTCTCACGGTAGGCCTACTGTAGTCTGTATAAACTCATTGTTATGTTATCACAACAATAAAGCTTATGTATATAGCACTAAAATCAGGATAAATGAAGTAATTTGCACAGAAAAAAAATGTTGCGCTAATACCGTACGGTTGAGCTAACTTACATCACTGGGGTAAAAATTCCTTCACCGTGACAGCCCTCTGATACCATATGTTAATGCCTCCTGTCCACATTGTGAATGTATCTGGGAAGCTGCAGGAAATATTGGAATATCACTATTTTATCATACCACTCTGTTTCCATCATATAATTTTTGGCATAACATATTGGCATAAAAATAAGTGGATAAAAAGCCAGCTGTGCACTGGTAGAATGTATCACGTCAGTCATCAGATGTGTGTGCGCCGGAGAGAGAAGCTGTCAAAAGTAACACTTATTTTTACTTGGATGCTTGAAAAATGCTTTTTAAATGCCAATAAAACACACTTTAGTTGAATGAGGGAAACGGTGACCAAAGTGGGATGGGTCAGCACAGTGAAAGCAGTTTAGGAGTGAGTTCAAGCTAACGACAGATCGCTCATAATGATGTGTCTTGCTGAGTTTTCATGCCAGACAGGAAAGCTGTTTTAAAGGAGGATCTTTTACTAAAAATCCCACTGGAGACTGTAACTGAGACTCAAAGTAATGGACTGATAAGACCAAGTCTTCTTTTTTTGTTTTCTTCCCAATTGTAGTTGGACAATTCCCCCTGCTAAGCTGCTAATCGACGTTGCGCGTGGGAGGATCACGCCCCCCAGTTCCCCTCCCCCCGAACAGGCGCCCTGACCGACCAGAGGAGGCATTAGTGCAGCTACCAGGATATATGCCCCTATCCATCTTCCCACCCGCAACTGTGTCTGTATGGACGCCCGACCAAGTCGGAGGAAACACGGGGGTTCCAACCTGCGACCCTCGTGTTGGTAGGGAATCTACCACCTCTAATCACCCCTCAAGATAAGTCTTCTAAATGGCCTTGTGACTGCCTTGATGTTATTGACAGTGTTATAACTGTTTTCAGTTGTAACTCCCCAGCTGTTAAACTCCACACCTCCTCTATTCTCCATTTCCAATTTTGTTACATGAGACAAAGCTCAGTGCACGCAGGAACATGCACCCCATTGGGCTTGCCAACTTCAAACAATGCGGTTGCAGTCTGTCACCAATTGGCCGGTGATTTGTTTTGTTGAGGTATTGATAGTGACAGCGCAGCCATAAAGGGACTGAAAAGAGCTAATCTAGAGCAGATTGTAAGAACAACAGGAAGAAGGAAAAAAACACAACCATTGTGCTTGTCCAGAGGGCCGTTCAGGTGCACACTAATCAGAAAAAGATGGAAGATGATGACTGGAGTTTTTTGGGAGGTCCATCTCTGGTCTACAGCTCTACGAAGACAATTATACCTCCATTAAACACAGGAAGCGTAACTCATAGGCCTTGTAAAAGTTTTCTCTGAGAAAAAATTAAGACAAGACGAGGTTAAATGCTTCTCAGTATAATGAACCAGCAAAACTCAGAGCGGTATAGCTTTGCTGAAAGAATCTCTCCTAAGTGTGAGAAAAAATGAACAGGTTGCTGTTCCCACAGCTTGGGGTTTGTTGATCACCATCCAAAGTATACAGAGAGAAAACGCCAAAGGGAGAAAAGAGAGCGATAGTTTGAATAGGATGCCCCTGTGGACTTCTGGATGCAGTGCAAACAATCCATGAGCGGATCGTGTTCAGAATGTGTTGCCCTCATGTGCGAGTCCACTTGACGAGAGCACAGATTTCGTCAAGTATTTTAACATTTAGCTGAAGGCAAAAAGAAATACTTTACCCACACTGTGTTAATGATGAGGACTGAGCTGAAGACAGAGCTGTCAGTGCCTCACTACAATCCTCTGGATGATAAACAGTAGACTGCTTTTAGAGGGAATTTAATCTACCATTAATACCATATATGGTACCATATCTGGTACCATATATGCACACACACATGTTTACAGTTTATCAAATGTCCCACTCAATACCCCATACATCTACAAAGTAAGACTGCATCAAGTTTACAAGCCTAAAGGAAGATCTCATGTATGTGCACCTGTGAACACAGACGCAGACGGACACAAACACACATACAAGGTACAAACATATTCACACAAAACACACATGATGAAGGCATCTGGTTATTGTTACCTGTAAAACCTTCTTCCGTTCTTCAGTCAGGGGTTTCCTGCTGTTTGACATTACTGCTTCACCACCTCATTTCACTGTTTAATGGTCCATTATTTGTATTGATAATATACCTGCAGGACAAGCCACTGGGGCTGCTGGTGAAATGTAAAGTGTGCCAGTTTTATTGAGCAATTATAACATGTAAACAGCACATTTCTAAGAAAGGAAGATGAAAATACTGAGAAAAACTAGAGCATCATACTTGCAGTAGGATGTTTTTTTCAGCAACAGCAGAAATGTAATAGCTTGTTTTATGGCTTGTAAGAGGGACCGATGACTACAGATCCCAGCAGGCCCTGAACGTCCAGCCCTGCAGCGGATAGTACAACACACACACCAACATACAGCACGCAGAGGAGAGAACATGTAGACACAACCACACACACACGTCTGCTTCTCATCACCTGCTATAGATCTGCAGCCTTGTGTCTTTACAACCAGATACAGATGATGTGATACATTCTGCTCCATTTCTGGAGACACTGGTAGTGTCTCTTTCTCTCACCGTGTCTCAGTCCATTTCTTTGACATGAGTATGACAAATACTGTTAATTTTGACTGTTACATGCTAATGTTAGCTTGTAGAGGTTGCTCTCCTAACATTGTAACACTCCTAATGTTGCTAACTTACCTGTTGATGTTTCCGATTCACTGCCGACAGAAAAAAGCATGCAGACAAGAGCAAAAAAATGTTTTCACAAAGATATTTTGTCATGTCAAAGTAGGAAAATCACAGGTGTAAATAATAATGTAATTAACAAATGGCTGGACTCCTTTGCAGTGTCTTAAGGGCCATCCACACCAGGAACTATATCTATAATGATAGCCTAACTATAATGATAACAAAGTGAGCATCCACACTGATGGACAACAACATTCTGTAAACAATGGCGGCAAGCAAGCGCTGTGCCGGAGCCCCACATGTCCCTCATCTTCTGTGTTATTGTTTGTGTCTCTATTGATCTCAACGATATAGTTCACTGTTGTTGTCGTTACAGTTGTGGTGTGGACTCCACCATCCACTTGAGTTAGAACAATTTTTAAAACTCTATATTTAGAGTTATCTTTATAGTTATCATTCTTGGAATGGACGGAATTGGCGCCCCTAGGCCGTGGTTAAACTTGTATTTTCAATGCGTCGTTTGTCATCCAATCATGCCAGGACGCATTAGCTGTCAAGTCTTTACGCTTCAAGATTGGATCTTGTTCGCACTGAGATCTGATCAGCCAGACCACATGGCCCGGCTCGCATTGAGTTCGATCTTAGTGAGGTGTGGACAGCATGTAAGCACAATCTGGACAATTTATCAAACGTAGCGTAGGTCTGGTGTTAACTCCCCGCCACACGGGAGTTCATCTCCACAGCAAGAGCAAAGGAACCAGGGCTGGAGCGCAGCTAAGATTTGCTGTCTCCGCTGCTCTTTCCTCAACAAAGTACATCTTGTATGGGCCCTGCCACCGTTACAAAATAAACTAAATAAACTCTCACTTGCAGTGCCACTTTGGATGCACCTATTGCGCTGGAATATATCCGAAATATATTCGATCACTATCCGATCAGACAGGTCGCATTGAAGTGTGGACACACATATGCAGATACAGAGTTCCGATCTGGCGCACCCGGTCACAAAAGTCTTTGTAAGCCATGACGTGAGCTAGCTAATTGAATGCATCGGTAATGTTTTTATCAACACCTGTGCTTCTCCTACTATGACAAGTCAAAATGTCTGCTGTGAAATAAAGTCAATCATTGTCAAGTGATGATATATTCAAAACTGAATCATCAGCACAACACAAATATAGTTTGTCCTTTCCTACTCTCTGTCTGAATGTTGATCTGCTATCTCCCATGGTGAGTTCAGGTGCTGTGGGAGAGGAGAATCCCTGTTCCTGTGCACTGTACAGTTATATCAAACTATCCACAAGGCAGATAGTTAGACCAACTAGCAATATTACACACAAGGAAAGTAATGTGTTTGAAGCAGGTCCATGCTATCTGGGACCAATAGTGATGTTTCTGATCAAGAGGAAGAGAGGACAGAGAAACACACAATCACAGAGCCGGGAGAGAGAGGAATAAAGTTGAATAAAAGAGAAAACAATACAGCAGACAGAAAGAGATATTGAGAAAAAAGGGGGAAAGATTAGCAGGAAGGATGGGAGGAGAAAGATGAAAGTTTTCACTTTCATCTTTTTCCTCCCAACAGAGAAAGTGGCAGTAATGGATGCAAAAAGACAAAAATGGGAGGAAAGAATTTGAGAGGGAATCCAAGAGGGAGCATAAAATGAATGTCATGTTGATGTCTATGAGGGGAGCTGCTGTTCTCCTGCTAAATGCCTGATTCACTGACAGCGGAGTCTCAGTCAGCATCGCAGCACATGTCCTCATCTCGGTGGGAAGCCACTTACAGAAGAGAGAGGAAAAACACTCAGCAGCTTCCCTCCCTGCTCTGATTTCCCAGTCTTGCTCTTTTTTTTAAGATTTTTACGTGGTTTTCCAGGCATATCCCCCACTGAGCAATGTGCTTGGTGAGTGCCAGGGTGCAACTTTATTTCATTTGGATCAAACAAATACCTCAGTTTCCAAAGCCCCTTCTCCTTTACTTTCGTCCCTTTTCTACATCTGCCACTTTCCTGTATTTTCCCCTGCTGTGCATATTTTTGTGGATTTGTATTATGTTTTTGTATTGCTATCCTTTGTTAGTGGCTCAGAAGCTGCCAAAAAACTTTTAGATTACACTTTACTGTCATCCCAGTAAGCAGCACTGATCTGTCCAAATGAAAAAATGGATCATTACACAGATCAGATGGACTGATGTTAATTTCTCCACAGCCAGAATTAGCACGCAGAGGAGAGAACATGTAGACACAACCACACACACACGTCTGCTTCTCATCACCCTGAATTAGTCACCCTAAAGGCATTTACACACCAAATCCATATTTTTCATATGCTGTTCTTTAATCCATCATCTGATCAAAATCATTACACAGAAACCCTGCACACTGAGTCCGAAGCGTTTTATTATTCTCTTTGTTGCGAAAATTCGCAGTCCGAAACAAAATTCTGTTGCTCTGTCTCTTGCTCCTTTTCTCCCATTTCCTCCCTTGCTTCTCACTGGAGGTACCTCTGACATCACTCTCTGCCCACGTCTTGCATTTGGCACCGCAATGGGCTGTCCTCCCTCTCTGTCAACATACACTGTCACTATCCCTCTCTGTCTGTGCTTTCATCCCCCTCCTCGTCATCATCATCCACCTGAATATTACTATCTGACCTGTATTACTATCTACTACTATATTACTATCTGAGTATGGCTATCTGACTTATGAAATGAGAGCCTACTTTAAATGTCTTTACTTTGTCGTAAAGTGCTTTGTGCTGGGAGACAAAGTGAATCAGCTTATCAGGTGCCAGTTTGGATGATGACTTTTGTGTGTGTGGTGGCTATGAGTGGTCAAATAACTCTCTAAAGGCTTTTGATGGATGCAAAAAAAAAAAGAAACCCGAGCTAACTCATCAGATACGGCAGCTTGGTCAGTGGCACACAGGGCACCCCCTTTAGCTTCTCTATGAGACGCACTGCAGTCACTATTACTGTGCTTAAAACATGGAAATGAAGCGCCATGGATTAAAAGACACTAAGACACTCACCGGGTGGGCGGGAGGAGTAGTTACAGGAAATAGTCACAGGAAATTCAATGTGTTTGTCAGTGAGTTTGACACTTAACGTTACTGTGATTGTACAATATACATTACTTTTAGCCAATATGAAATTACAGGGTGTCGGATGAAATATAACCCCAACCTTAACCTGCAGACCGCTTAAATTAATCTGTTATCTCAGCACAACAACAAAAAAACACCACATCGGCTCTCACAACACCGGCCCATCCCAATGGCCAGTCCGGGACTCAACATAACCGTTGCTTTGGCTGAACCACCCGTCATGTAGTGTACCGGGGTAGTGGGGGAAGAACACCCACATGTGTGCTCTGGACAGGATTTAAATTACTGGATTGTGCCAGTAATAATCACATTACCCTCACAATGAGGGTGTGAGAAACACATGGCTGTTACTATTCACTCTGAGCAGGGGCGATCCTAGACTTTGAGGGGCCCAAACGAAGAAGCCCCCATGGAAATGCAATTCAGTCAAAATAGCTCAATAAACAAAGAATATTTGACTGGAATTTCTTGCATTTTGATTTAGTGATTTGGGGGCCCCAGGAAAATGCTGTTTTGCTTTATTTTTAGTTTTAGTGAGCAAAGTTCACACTCTCTCACACATGCTTCACATACAAAATACACCATAGAAGCTTGGATCTCAGCCAACAGCTGTCAGTATGTTCATCAATCATCCCAGCAAGTCAATCAGTCAGTCAGCAAATTGGTTAGTTAAACATTCAATCAGGATCAAGTCAGGATACCATTTACCCTGTAAGCAGTCTCCTGTCTCCACCAAACCAGAGATGCTCCCCTGTGGCCTCATTCAAAGACACCACTGTCCAAAGAGGTGGAATGGACAGGACACAAGTAATACATATATAAAGGATGCAGGTGCTCAGATGAAAAAGCAAATCAAGACAGACTAAAGTGTTTCCTGTCATATTTTCATTTGCCTTAAAGTAACACATGATCATTTTTGACAAGGACAGGATCAGTTTCTCAACACTAACCTCATTGACCTTCTCAGGTTAGCATAAAGCGAATGAATGCCACTTATAGACCATTTTCAGTTTCCAAACACCTTGTCCTTTTTGAACAAAAAACCCCCCCAAAAACCCAAAAGAAACATGTTGAACTTGTGTTTGGCACGATGTTCAAATTATGCTATCAACATACAATGTGGCATGACCTTGAAAACGACTGGTAAAGGCATCTTGTGACAAGCCTTCATGTCCGAGACCAAAACTGATTATGAGCGGGCATGGCCTGTATAATGAGCAAATACTTTTAGCTCTTAAGTAAAGAAAGGGAACAACTAATGTGTAGAGATCAGCAAACAAATAGCTAACCTTCAATAACCCATTTTAGGAAGTCTGCACAAAACATAAAGCAAAGTCTAAAGCTGCGGCTCACTACTGTAACTCAACACAGCCTAACTAACTAACAAAGACACACTGAGGTTCACTCAACAAAACAAGCAAACACCAACTGCACAGTTCAACAACTAAAACCAGCTGTAGCTGGAGAATGTAAATATTAAATGATTGACTGAAACTTTTTCAGAAGACCCCATAGGGTGCTAATGGTTCTTGAGTGACAGACCCTCTATTTACGATGCCCTGGATAAACTCACAGCAACAACAGGGCTCGGCTGTGCATCCTGATAGCTTTTTGCTAATCCGTGTTTATGACCTTCTTCTGCATTCCAAACCCATAATGTCATAAGAGAAACCAACTTTTCAATGCAAACTAAAATGTACGTTAACTGATATGTCATGCTGAGCTAATGTAAGGTTAGTGATAGTAGGTTTGTTCTAACATGTTGATTTTGTAGGAAGGAAACCAAGTTTCTGTGTTTCTTTCTCCTCTTTCTGATAACACACAAGCTGTTGATTTATTACTCTCCCACATTCCTCAGGAAGGACACATGGTAAATTTAATCTTCTCCATGTTGGTTTACCCATTTTCCATGTATAAATGTATACATGTGTATATATAGACAGATATATGCACATAGGTATATGTATTTGACATAACAGAGGTTGTTATGTAGGGTGTTGCATAATTGTTGAATTAACTTTAATTAAACTCATCAGGGTTTGATTAAGTGGTTGATACAACTCTCATTTCTTTCAGAAGAGCTCGCTCACTAAAAGACAGACTGGTTCACTCGGTAACAAGCCCCCCCGCCCCAGAAATCCACATGGCTGCCTGCTCCACCTTCTGGCTTCTTCAGATGTGGCCACTGCTGCAACTCTACACACACCAAACAACTCTAAAAAATACAACATCACATCATGCATGAACTGCAGCACTACACACGTCGTCTGCCTCCTGAAGTGTCCGTGTGGGCCAAACCAAACGCCCCCTGAAAATACACATTGCAGAACACAAAGCTGCTGTCCCACATCAGAACATGGACTATGCCATTGCACCACACTACTTATGCACAAACCATGGCTCGGCTGCATCACTTTGTTTTTGGGGCATCGAAAAAATATCTCCCTCACCAAGAGGTGGAGATATTGTAAACAAACTGTTGCAACGAGAAGCTTTCTGGATCTCCACCCTCAAAACAGTTGAACCACATGGACTCCATGAGGACCTGAGCCTCCTGTTTTCTGTAAATCTCGAGCTAAGGTCATATAGCTTGTTGTTCTTTGTCTTTGCTCTATGTGTACTTTGTTGTGTATATTGTAGCATTTCCCTCCTCTGCAGCTCTCATACACAACGTACTGTTTACATATTCCTACTATAATATTATTTATTATTTATATTTTACACCTCCTGTCTTTGGAGCTTTCTTCTCACTTTTTGCTTTTCTCTTGTTTTTGTGGTTCTATTTTTGTTTTGTGTATATTTAATATATATATTATATTCTGTTTGTGTTGTTGTTTTGCACCGTGACATCCAGTCAGAGTCCTTGTCGGTGAAAACTTCTTGGCAATAAATGATTCTGACTCTGATTCTTTCATGAGTGCGGTCGTAGTTTTGGCTCCATGATAGACGACCTCCCACCCTCAGTAACCAATGACAACCTGTTCTCTACATGCAGGAGTGTATTTCACTGTCTGGATGTTGGTCTGTGCTGCTTTGAAGAAGCCGCTGTGTGCGTCGAGTCGTCAGTCATTTGCACCTTTTAATAAACGTTGCATCGTGATTCGTGTGCTCCAGTATTTTTCTTTGGGTGCAGAACTCCGCGTGGCGATCCGCTCTGAGCCACGTTTCCATAAAGCACAAGACGTGAGATGATGAGAAGTCTCTGCTTTTCCTCGTCAGTAGCTGAAGCTTGTCCATTTTGTTGCTCAGTGAGCGGACGCTGGAGAGGAGCTCGTATACTGCGTCTTCAGAGGCGTACGAGCACCCCGGATCTTCGTCCTCTCTGTCGGCGTCTCACTGTGAACAAAGGCTATCGCACCTATATATCCTGCTGCTATAAGTACTGTGTTAATAATAGTTCAAATACTCTTCTCATTTGAGCCACTGTATTTTACACAACATCGCCCTGTCAGAATAAAAGCACTGAGTTAAAACAAGAAGGTGTTGTGTGCAGAAATCCTTGAGGGCTTTTAATCTGAAATGAAAACAGGAAGTGTTGATTTAATCATGGCCTATTCTACAGATACAGATGTTGGAACTGCAGTGAAAGGTGTAATGTTGCTGATATGATGTCAATATGACTGTTTAAAGGGCATTTTCACGGCCCACGGTCAAAATATTCGAGACTCCTGAAGTCGAGACGACTCGCAGCTGGAAGCATGTGTCTCATCTGTTAAGATACAAACAAATACAAAAACAACAGGCAACAAATCTTCTGATTTTATTTTGTAGTAACGTGTAACGAAGATGCTTAGAGGAAATATCGGAGTAAAAGTATACATTTTATTTAGGAAATGTAGTGGAGTAAAAGTGAAAGTGGAAGTTGCCAGAAATATAATTAATGAAGTAAAGTACAGATACATGAAAATTCAGAAACAAAGTATTTGTACTTGAATGAATGAAACCTTTATTGCCCCTAAGGGAATTTGTCTTGCACCAAGAGCATAAAAACATGAAAACATAAAAAC
>JAOVVB010233442.1:0-10159 GCA_028570985.1 Heterobranchus longifilis
GGAAACCCCCCCCCCCCCAAAAAAAAAGAAAAAGAACAACCTGATGGAAGTGGCATGAAAAATGATGTGAATTACATGCTATGGCCTTCAGAGTCACCAGACCTCAACCCAACTGAACACCTACTGTATGTTAGATTTTGGAGTGACCGTAATGTGAGACAGTGCTCTAAACCACCACCATCATCAAAACACCAAATTAGGAAATATGTTTTGCTGGAGAATTTATGAAAAGCAGCACTGAGGTTGTTGTGGAGGCTCCTGGTGGAACTACAACTTAATAACACACTGCATGTTGGGTTTTACTTTCATGTTCACCTATATTGTCAAGGTATTTGTTCAAAAATATTGATTCATATTCTGTTCAACTGTCATGGTCTAATTAAACATGCATTCTCATGATTCCAAACAACTACATAAAATACAGTATAATACATAATTAATTTAGTCATCAGCTGTGATGAGAGCAAAAAGCTCAGGTCCCTGATCTATTTCCATAAGGATGCAGTGTGAACAATGCTCAGTTCCCATCATGAGTGTGTGTTAAATATGTGGTTCAAATAATTTTAATGCAGTGACAGAGAAATGGCTATTAATCAATTTTTTATACCGTTCAGTAGCGTGGAAAGAAAAAAAAAGATTGCCTTTATGCCCCAGTAATCTCTGTATATTTAAGGTCATTTTCTAGCCAATTACACTGGATGGTTGCATTTGGTGAATGTGATTTCCTCAATGGATTGATGGAGAAATCCATGAATAAGCCATCTAATAGATCCAGGCATACATATGGAAATTTCAAACAGGATTTTAGAGATGCATATAGTCACTCGCTAAAATAATTCCTTTAACCATTTTCCCAACACTCCTGTGTTGGGAAAATTGTTATATATTACATATGTATTACATATATATATTACATATATACATATTTCTCCACGGTCATATTTGGCTAATTCTTTTTTTTTCCTTTTTTTTAAAAAAGAAAATTAATTAATTTAGGATCACAGCCATTTACACAGTCATTGTTAGATAATATTACTGAATGATCTCCTTTTAAAAATTTTTTTTTTACGTTTTTACATTTTTTGCTACATTGTGTTGTCCTACTGAAAACAAGTGACATCATGATCATGCAAATCAACATGTAATCTACTGTAGATGTTACCAACATACAGATGATCTTATCCATTTTTTTAAATTGCAACAGATACTTTTTCTTGTGTAAAAATGAAAGACTAAACCTAAAAGACATTGTCTTACAAAACAGTGCAGTATTTTTGGACAGAATCATTTTGTCAGGGAGCTGTGTCTTTAAGCCAGCTGTGTTTGATCCTGCAGCTAGCTGTGAGGAAGAAACCTCTGAATGTTTTTTCTGTGGCGGGCTCTCGGGCAATGTTTTGCCGGACAGCCAAATGAGTTGGATAAAAGCAGATGTTTCCCTGCCAAATCTTAACACATTGGCAAACCAAAGCATGTTAACCTCTTTTCCCCCTTAAAACTCTCCTAGCATTTTTTAAACTAAAAATGATTGAGTGAAATATAAAAAACCCAGAATGTGTTTTATGACTGCTCCATTCCATCAAATGGAAATATTCCTAATTATATAAACATTTCCTCAAATTGGAAATTTTGTGATCTCCAGTGATTTGAAATGAAGATCTATGTGTTTGAACACATAGATGACCATTGGGGTCATATGGAGGACAGAACATGCCTAAATCAAAAATATATACACAAATAAATTACTCAATAAATTAATATGCCATTAAATGTACAAAAACTAATATTAAAAATAAATGCAGGCATAAATTGGCCGTAGGTGTGATTGTGAGTGTGAATGGTTGTCTGTCTCTATATGTTTTGGCCCTGTGATTGACTGGCGATCTGTCCAGGGTGTACCCCGCCTCTCGCCCAATGACAGCTGGGATCGGCTCCAGCCCCCCCGTGATCTTGTACAGGATAAGTGGTTATGGATAATGAATGAATGAATGAATGAATGAATGAATGAATGAATGAATGAATGAATTAATTAATTAATTAATTGATCAAATAAACAAAAACATCAGCACTCACACATAAGTAGTCTCTTCTTTATTACAAATGTGTTCCAGCTAGAAGCCAAGATTTGGAGCTATGCGTGCTGCCACTTTTCAGCATTAATTAATTGATACATTTAATTGTCCCTTCAAATTTTTTTAATGTATTTTTTATAATTGTTTTAATTTATTTATTTTATGTATTATTTTCCCTTTGCATTGTCCCCCTATTTATTTCCCCACATTTATCTATCTCTTATTATTTTCTTTTTACATTTCTTTATGCATTTCTTTGTAATTATGCAAATAAGGGGGCATGTGTCATGGAGTCAACTTTTTGCCTATCGGTTGCTTTGACATCAGAGTGCAGATCAACTACACGCCTTGCTCCCACACACCGGCAGGCTCACTACACAAACCCCGCCCACCCAACTATTTGCATAAGGAAATGTCAAAGAGAAAATCATACAGAAAATAAATACATATTAAAATAAATGTAGAATAAAAAAATCAATCAATTTAAAAAGTATAAAAATAAATAAATGGGACAATTAAATAGGAAAGTAAATAAATAGGGGAATACAAATGAATACAAATAAATAAAGAAGGAAATTAAAACAGACATATCAATGTATGTCCCATTTGATCAATTAATTAATGCCTACAATTATTTTTAATATTATTTTAGTACATTTAATGGCATATCAATTAATTGATAATCAATTAAGTTTATTTATGTATGTATTATTTTTTTTTTTTTTTTGGCAGGTTCCATACTAAGCAGGTTTGTTAAAAACGTATCTATAATAATGTCTAGGTCATTTGACTGTAGAATAACGGCATGCGTGATACAAATTGAACATCAAACTGGAGCTGCACAGCTACACAACATGAGCTCTCTAACTCTGGGGCCTCTCCATAAGACCCACTGAGGGCCAACCAAAGTGTTGACATTTTATTAATTTGTTCTTTCCATATTGTTTGTGCTATGTTTTGGGATTTCTCTGTTTGCCATTGTCTTGTGTGCGTCCTTTGAAAATGGGCTGTTAATGGGATGCCCAAGGCCTCTGACTGCCCTCAACCCCATTTTGCCTGTTTGCTCTTTGTGCACCGCTCTTCTTTTGTTGGCTGATCAGCTTCCCATTGGGTCGCCAGACAAGATTCTTGGCATTTGTCGGCAAAATGAAAGGAGGATTAAGGCATGGCTATTGAACACTCCATGGCAAAGAAGTGGGCTGCTATTCTCCTATTCAAAGCCCCCTCCCAGTTCAGCAGCTCCCCTTTATATATATTGGTTTTCTCAAAGCCATCACTGAGAAGTCCAAAGTGCTACTAGAAATAAAGGAAAATCAACAAGTAGGTCAGCCCCGACAAAAATGCTAATTGTTGTTGAAAAAGATAAGAAACTTCTAGGTTACTAATTACAACAACGATGTAACACTTTCAAACAACACTTATTATGTTTAATGTGTTTCTGTTTATTGATTGAATTAATGTATTAATTAATGATTCAGAGCAAGCAGTGAAAAGCAAAATGAATTACTAAGGTTTTAGTTTTACTGCATATGTAGTTTGGTCTCATGGTATGATATTAACTTGATTATTTGATAAATTCACACGTGATATTACAAATGAATTTCTGGTTTGTACATTTCTTAAATTTCTTATGTCTTACATGTCATATAAAATATCTAAAGATGTGACATTTTCATATGTGAAATATGTGTGATAAATAGGTGGAATGTGTTCCTCGTGAAAGTTACACATGTGCACTTTTAAATTGATTATTTTACATATTAAAGAAGTGGAAACTTAATTTAACCTAAAACATAACCATATACTTTTCTATATTAATTGACTCTTTAATTGATGGCCTTATTAACTGTGTCATTATTAAATTGTTGGTGTTTTTCTGCTGAAGTAATGCTGAAATTCCTGTTTATTACACATATTACCAAATAAAGTATTCAACCTCACATGTTCTAAGGTTGCCATTAAGCCCTTAATTTTACATTAGGAGAGGGAGAACTTAACAGAGGAAGTTTGGCCTAAAGTGATGAACGATTAAAAACAATCATCAGTTACAACTGGGACCATTCGGGCTGAATGATTATTAAGTGTGTCTGTGGTGTGTTAACACATTTTAGACATGTGAAAATAGTTCAGCACTTCCGACTCAAAAAAAAAGCGAAGAAGATCAGTGGGAAACCGGAAGTAGAGTATGCACATAGCGACAGCTGTGTAGAAGCTGAAATTGAAAAAAAAAAAACTTTTTTTAAAAGGCCGTCTTGGGGTCTTTGCCGATTCATGCTCCCCTCCACCAGGGAGACCCCTGGTGGAGGGGAGCATGAATCGGGTGATGTTTACCACTACCATCATTGAGTCCATCCTCACCTCCTCCATCACCATCTGGTACGCTGCTGCTACTGCGAAGGACAAGGGCAGACTGCAGCGTATCATCCGCTCTGCAGAGAAGGTGATCGGCTGCAACCTGCCATCCCTCCAGGATCTGCACACCATCCAGGACACTGAGGTGTGCGAGAAAGATCATGGCTGATCCCTCTCACCCCAGTCAAAACTCCCCTCCAGCAGGAGACTGAGGTCTATTAACACCTCACGCCACACTCAACTCGTATATCACGACGCTTTACATTAACACAATTTTATTTGTACTTTTACTGTTATACTAGCACATTCATATACCGGCTATACTGTGAACACTTGCTCATTCCTGTCAATATTCCCTGTACATATTTTCTAAACTATTCTAAACTATGCAGCTCTCATACAGAATGTACTGTTTACATATTTCTACTGTAATATTATTTATATATTGGAGTTAATTATGCCACCTGTCTTTTGGAGCTTTCACTTGTATATATACATTTTGTGTTGTTTTTTGTTATGCACCATTACATCAAGACAAAGTCCTTGTACGTGAAAACTACTCGGCAATAAAGCTGATTCTGATTCTGATATGGGCCCCCTTCCATGGGCTGGTGAGGCTGATGTTTACCCAAGTGAGGGGTTCCTTGCCTGGGGTGGATCTGAGCGAATGGAGTGGATCTGGAGTGACTGGCAAAATTAGTCATTTTTCCAGGTTTACTCATCCATATAATGTTAGCGAACCTACCAGAGGTAGACAGATATATATTTTTTATATTTAGGCAATAAGACATGGGCAAAGATGATAGAAATGACTGTTTGTGAAAAAATGCAATTTTCTAAATTTTTTGTCCAAAATGTTGTTTTTTTACCAACATTCAAGTGCTGATAAAAAGAATGAATGTAGCTAGAATAAATAAATAAATTATATAAAAGCAGAAGGTCTGATCTTTCTTTTGATATTAACTGTTTGCACATTCATAGAACAAAATATTCTGGGGGTCTTGAAAGATTCGTGAATATGATCAAAAATGCTGGCACTGATTGGCAACTTTTTAATAAAACTCTGGCGGGGAAAGAGTTAAACATAAAATTCAAGGACTTTTCAACGACTTTCCAGGACTAATTCCCTCAAATTCAAGGACCCAAGACTACATAGTTTGAGACACGGCAACACTGAGAATTTTGATAATGAGAACTAGCAGGCTTGTGTGTGAAACTGCAGGTGACCCTGTCTCCACAAAATTACATTCCAAACCAACTAAACTACATTCTCAATTAGATTTCAGAGAAACATTTTTGTCCCGGATTGGGGTTGCTGTGATAAACACCTCATTTTCCTGGAGGTGTTCCACTGAAACGGGTTCCCTTCAGACACTATTTTTGCAGATGCACCGTCGGAGTGTGGACGATTGTGATTGGTTTAAGCAAATACAAACAGGCCAGGGAGTTTTTTCACTATCCAGGATTGAACACACATTCAACCTAGACTTTTCCCCCAGCAGCGCTGTGGAGATAAGTCTGGCTACGTTACGTACGACTAGTGTTTTTGTGACCATTCCATCCACCCCGACCTCCTCCTCATGTGGACTTCTGTGGACTTTGATTAGAAATGTTTTTGTAATATGTCAAAAAGAAATGTAATACTGGAGAAAATAAGTTTCTCCTAGAAACCTAATTGAGAATCAGTTTAGTTGTATGGGAATGTAATTTTTAGGAGAGCAGGCTGCTGCAGGAAACACATATGCAGACAGCAGAATATTTAATAATGTCAAGTAAAAATATTTCTATTCTTGCACAAAATATATAAATTCAAGCACTTTCAATTTATGTTTATTTTCAAAAACGTTCAAGGCCTTGATTTATTTCTCAAATTCACAAACTTTCAAGGATTTCAAATTCCTGTGGGTTGTCCAAGTGAACAAAAATGATTTCAGTCCAATATTCCAGGAAGAGAATCTGGGGTGGGGGGGCAGAGACCCAGACAGGTCCTGTCTCATGCGGCAAATGGGCTTTAATTAATAGACAGGCAAGCCTGAAAGCAGCGCTGGCACTAGCTAATATGATGAACTCTCATTGTGGCAGTGTCACTGCAAATGTTTCTGATAAGCAAAAGCAGCAGAGGATCAAAGCCTCTAAGCTGCTCAATTTCCTCTGCTCTGAAAGTCTGAAACAGTGCAAGAATCCTGTCTTCAGGTCAGCATGCCACCACAGCTGCTGCAGTCAACAGCAGCATGAATATTAGAGCTTCAGTGTTCATCGTGCTCACTACTTCCATACTACAACATACACAACATATTTCCATACATGAACCTCCCTGTGTGGATTCCATGTCAATTTTTGTTATGATATGACACTATAAATAAAACTGAATTAAAAACTGAATTGAATTTTTTGGGGTGGCATTTTTTTCATGAAAGACTTACGAAGATTACAAATTATTATTTTGTCCTCAAGAATTATTAGTTGTAAGAACATGATCAACGATATCTAGATAAATAAATAATTGAATGTGACCAAATTTTAACAGTAATTACAACCAACATTCGGCGCCCTCTAGTGTTCACAGATATTATGGCGGGAGGAAAACAGAAAGTTATGTAATGTGTATTTAGAACAATGTAGCAAACCGGAACACCACGTTCTGCATCACATGCATGATCACATGATTTATGTATGCACGGAAGTGAATTAATGTAACAAATATACTGATTTCAACCTAAACCACTACTTTTTTCTAACCCTACCAAGTTGTTTTGTTGTTTTGTTGCCTAAACCTAAACCTACCACAACGTTGGTTTTTACAATATTAACAGTGTTATTTATTTCATCAATTTTCATCAATTTCAATGATCAATCGATTATCACAGTGCATTCCAACACAATGATTATCATGATGATGATCATCATCATCATCATTATTACTGTTGGTATCATTCATCTATGTTGCACATGGTTTCCAGTCCTCTTGTCTTTTTTAGTCAATATGTCTCTTAAAAATGTGAAATGTTGGTGCGAGGCAGCAGGGGAGAAAGGGGAGGTTAATCCCAGTTTAATACACTGATGCATAGCCCAGGACCGGGGCTGTGATGATTGTGTTATCTCCAGCCAACATTTGGTTCTCCATCAATTTCAACCCGGCAAAATAGCTGGGAGAAAGTGCAGATGGAGTGGAGTAAGTGCGGATGCCCGGGGAAAAGTGTTATTAATAGCTGCAATAGAACTTCCCACAGCCTGTGCTCTCTGTAAAGCTGCCTCTTGTCACCTCCACTGGATTTGTTTGAAGTGCTCACTCCATCCTCACTGTCAACCTTTTTTCTTTCAACCAGGCTTATTCTGGACTGTAGGATTTTTTCCTACAGTAGGTTATGTATCTCTTTGGGAAACAGCATATTGACTAAATGTTGCTTTAAACTGCAGATGAAAAGAGTCATTGTTAATACAGGCAGCCATTACCAGTGCACCTGCCCCTATAAATTAAATGTATTGTCCTATTATATTAACAAATATTTTGTAACATATTTACAGTGTATTCTGCAAACTATCATACATAAATATGTATGATAGTTTGCAGAATACACTGTAAATATTATCAATATTACACTGTAAATATTATCATATTCAGTAGATAACTGCAATGTAAATACATTGCAGTTATCTACTGAATATGATAATTATCTTTGCAGTTTTTCATATCAGTAGTTTCCAAACATTAACATCTTATGTTATATGTTATATGCAAATGTCAGTAAGAACATTTTCTGTAAGAAAATGCAGATTGAAGTAACTAATTATAAATTGGTTCATTCTAAATATTGAATTATAAATCTCATATAATGCATTTTCTTGGATTGTTTTTTATGTGTATCTAAAACATTTTGTGACTGGCTTTAACAGTTGTAGGCGTACAGAAATAAAATTGACTAATTTGCATGTAGTCTTCTTCCTACTTATTAGTGCAAGCATATCATGTGGAAAAACAGTCACTTATCTGATGAAAAATATAAATAGTTCTCATCCATGTGTGTCTCAGTCACAGTAGCCCACAGTCGCACCTTTTTCATTCAGCCTAATACTGCTGCTAAAATACATTCTGGCTCTCCATGAGATTCTGCCAACATGCCACCAAAAACAATCCCATAAAAGCAAATGAAATGAATATTTAAAAATACAATCTAAACAACACGAGAGGAAACGTTAAAATCTCATGAATTTGCGCTGCAAGCACCACACCACGAAGTGAGCCACTGAAAGATGAAAGTGAAAAGAAATAAAAGGCTCAATTTAATCTGCTTTAAAGCCCTTCAACAGAATGCATGTGCCTGGAACTGTGAGAGTGAGGGCTGATAGGGGATAAATATATTTCTTACCATGCCTTCAAGCTATTACACCCGTCTCCAGCACAGACGCCTATTCAACAGACACCGGTTTCATTACCAGCTGTAATAGGTTAAGTCTTCAAATTATTAAATGCCAAGCCCGGATGACAGAAAGATACTAGCTGCTGATCTTTTGAAGAACATGTAAAGGAGGATAGTTGATAGCGTTTGAAAAACAATTGTCCCCAGTCGAACCAGTGGTCAGGAAACCTTAAGTCTAATTAACAAACAGCTGATCCTGGCTAATCAAACAGGCTACAAGACAAACAACAATATGGAGGTTATTTTACAGCAGCTGTTCTTTGAATGAGACCAGGGCGCTCAACTCAGTGATAACAACTTGCCCAGCACACACACACACTTTGTCCCCAGTCTCTGACAAAACAAACACAAATTATCAAAAGTTATATTCACTGTGTGAACTTCAATGACAAAAAAAAAATATTTCATGGTAGACGATAAGCTGCTAAATTCTTAATATGTATCTCAATTGTATAACTGAAACCTGAAAGAAATGTAGCCTACCTTAAATTCCATCTTAATAATTTATGCTTAAAAATATATATTTTTTAATATTTTGCTCCTTAAAATGATTTATTCAGTGCATATTTCATTAAAATCTTGCTATAAAAGATTTAAGAGAGTTGTTTTAAGTTTTAAGCTAAATCTTGGGTCCTTTTTTCAGATCAATATATATTTTTATTGTTATTATTATTATTATTATTATTATTATTATTATTATTATTATTATTATTTATGTATTTATTTATTTTTCGGGTGAACTTGACGTCCACACCGCTGGCTCCTGGGTGTAGGGAGTGTCCCTGTCACGCCGCCAGTAATTGATATTGACTGGCACATCGGTCATCTGTCACCATTGCTTTCAAGGGACCGTTTAGGCAGCGCCACGGGAGGCCGATCCACTCCAACGCTCCGCATCATAAATAATGAAGTGGCTCCTGTGTCTGCTGGGACAACAGCTTAAGGAATACCCGAAGCGACAAAATGCCCATTAAGGCCCAATTTGTAGACAACTCATCGCGCAGCCAGTCGTTCAACTTGCAGCTGTCCACACGGTCTTTAACTGCCTAAAACAGGCCTGCCTGTGTGTTCTGGCCTACCTTTGTCGCCGAGGATGCCGTCGATGCTGTGTTTGGTTTTCTTTTCTCCGTCTTCATCCTTTTTATCACACTCGTCCTCATCGTCCTTTTTTCCAAATCGAGCTCGAAGTACACGGCTGATAGAACTCACTGCGAACACAGAGGCAGATTCAGTATAGGCCTAGTAATAATAATAATAATAATAATAATAATAATAATAATAATAATAATAATAATAATTATTATTATTATTATTATTATT
>JAOVVB010233443.1:0-10159 GCA_028570985.1 Heterobranchus longifilis
ACACACACACACACACACACACACACACACACACACACACACACACACAGACACACACACACACACACAGACACACAGACACACACACACACACACAGACACACACACACAGAGACAGAGTTTTGCTCAGTGGATAAAGTCGGGACAGCAACGTAACCGATCACACGTGTGACAGGAAGTGATGTCATGACGACTCATTTCTGAGTTTTAGGGTTACAAACTTTACCTCTTGATTGGGTTTTATATCAAGTGTACAGTGTGTAGTATTTATCTACACACTGTACCTTTAACACTACACACTGTACTTTAATACTACACACTGTACTTTAAAACTACAGACTGTACCTTTAAAACTACAGACTGTACCTTTAAAACTACAGACTGTACCTTTAATGTGTGTGCATGTTGCTGGTACTCACATGACGGCCTCTCTCTCCGTACGGGAGCTCAGGTACCTCTGGACCTGGGCCTGGTTTACCCCGTACAGAGCCAGCATCAGGAAGACTCCTCCCACACCCAACGTCCAGAAGGTGTGGCGCTCCAGAGGGTCTGGGTTCAGACTGCAGAGGAGATCAGCGTCAGTGTCTGACGAGGTGTGTGTTATCAGCTGTTAATGAGCTCGCTGTCGTCCATTAACAGCTGATAACGGACAGCTGGCAGGACATTAACTCACTGACACCACGTCACTGACACAGAGAACAAACTCATACATTCTTTTATATTTTCATGTGTTTTGCATTTATCAAAATCTACACTTTTTTTCAAACAATGACTCAGTTTTCCTGGTAACAGCTGAGGGTTTGACTAATACCTGGAATCATCATTACAGTCCCATGAGGTTCTGATTCTGGCCCGACTGATATGGGATTTTTGAGACCGATACCAATATAACGGCCGATATCGTGAATCTCTGAGCTGGAATGTGGATTGTGCACCAGCTCTGCAAAGCTACTCAGGACTGTTTTCTGAAACAAATAACTGTATTAAAGAATATTGAACATGAACATGATTATACATGATACATACAGGATGTGTGGGGCCGATCACACAGCCTGTTTACTGAAGTATTATTAACAACATTGTATATTAAGCATTAAGATTAGGAGAAGTTTTCATATCAGAAACCATACACGCTGATAGGACAGATATCGATATCTGTGGAACAGACCGATATCGACCGATAACTAAATTCAACAACAACGTGTTGTATTTTATCAGAACACTGAGAGCAGCAGAACTGACAGAACTGTTTATTTGTCACAAGTAATATCGTTATCGCAATATTCAACAATGTTCTCAGATATTGTCTTCACATGGTGCAGCCCGAACACCTCGCAGACCTGAGGACTCCCCCAGACCACGGTCTGAGTAAACCAGGACTCACTCTAGTCCGGCGATGCGGCTGCCGTTGACGGCTTTCCTCCACACCTCTGAGATCCCTCCTGCCTGACTGGCTCCGACCACGATGACGGCCAGCTGACCCGCAAACATGACCACCGTCTGGAACACGTCGGTCCAGATCACAGCCTTCAGACCCCCCTGAGACACAGGACCAGAGGACTCACCGTCAAAGACCCACATACAGATGTTTCTGAACTCATGACCCACATACAGATGTTGATACAATAACACACAGTTTTTCAGGAGAACAGGGTGTGTTGGTGTGTTGGTGTGTTGTGTGTTGGTGTGTTGTGTGTTGGTGTGTTGGTGTGTTGGTGTGTTGGTGTGTTGGTGTGTTGTGTGTTGGTGTGTGAGCAAGGGAGATGACCCTTTAAACCGAGAAGAATATGATTTACTGTGAATGACACTAAAAGGCCTAAAGGGAGTCCTGTTTTTTTTTTCTGCTGAATTACTCGTCACCGTCTTGTTCCACGTTCTGTGTCAGCTCCTGATAATTATTAGTACTGTAAAAACATGTGCGTGGTTGTGACCGAATATCTCGTCTGTCTCTCTCTGCGACCCGTGTAAAGATCAGTAGAATATACGCTTCGGACCTTTAGCTCCAGACGCGCACGCGTCACGTGCTGCAGCCACGACGCCGGCAGTAGCACCCAAAAAATGAAGACGGACAGAGGACTGGAGTGGTGCTTTAAATGAGCGTACGCTTCAGAGCCCGCCTGATTGATGTCTGCGGAAATAGAGAGAGGGAGAAGAAGACCAGAGGGAGAGAGGAGGGAATTGCGGGAGCTTTGATCACTACCGGCTGCTTCTGGAAATGTCAGGTGGCTTGCAAAATGACCGAAGACAGATATTACTTGCTCTGCCCGCTGTGATTACTTAAGAGACACACAGTTCCTGAGTTCCAACCTTTAAAGAGGACTTTATAAATATCTACTCTGCGGCTGCTTCAGCGATATCGGCCTCAATCAATCGGGACGTCTATTAGCCACAGACTCTCTGTCCGTCCGATCCGGCGGGCTCTTCCTGTGCGTGTGTTTGTTTTGCTATCTGCCAGTTAAATGTCAAAGGGAAAGCTGCTAATTGGTCTGACATTTTCAGCAGAGCGTCATTAGAGAAGAGCAGCTGAGAGCAGAAGGATGGAGGATGTCAAAGCTCCCGCTCGGCGCTGACATTTTGTCACTTCCCGCTCCTGCTCTGTGTTTTGGAGGGGGGGGGTGGAGGAGTGTAGGGAGGGCAGACAGTGGGCAGGGTGAGGAGAGACAGGGGTATATTAGCCTGGCATTGCCAGACTAATTCGTAAATGCGTATTAGTCTGGAACCTCAGTTCATTTTCGATTTCCAAGGGGCGTTACGAACGGCACAGACCAAAACGCCTCTGGACGCAATTAGATACACCTACAACCAATCAGAGCAACGCAATGTGACCTACAACCAATCAGAGCAACGCAACGTGACCTACAACCAATCAGAGCAACACATGCAGGCTGGGGCGGTGCTTGGTCTGTTTTGAAGCAGGAAAAAAAATGGCAGCCTGGTCACAAACTTTCTCAAATTAGGGTCTGTGTCCATATAGCGTTTTTTTTTTTGAGTGCCAGCGTCTCTTTTCCAGTTGATCCCAATGGGGAGAAAGCGAGAGAAAAAGTGCTGGATCCAGCATCTTTTTTCAGAGCGCTCTGCCTTTTTTGTGCTCCGAGCGCTTCAAGTTGAAAATCTCTGAACTTTTCAGAAAGGCGCTGTGTTGTCACCGGTGCTCCTTTTCAGGAAATTGTCACAACAAAGAGAGAAAAGCTGGTTTGTGGGAGCAGATCGTCCGGACACTGACTGCTGCTGCTGCTGAGTGTTCACCGTTAGCTGTGTAATCAACTCTGTCTCTGTTTACATAGCATCAAGCTAGGCACCTAGCTAACGTTAATGTCGTTGTCATAGAAACAAAACTTACACACAGCCAGCACTTTTTTTGATGGGATGAAGCCCTTCCCAGCACCCTGCCAACGCTTTTCTTCCAGAAAAAAACATTATATGGACACAGGCCCTTACAACTTAACAGAACACTAAAATGTGTTTCTGAAAACATTTTAGGCAAGAAATAGGCAATACAGTAACAGAATCTTGATTCGTATTTGATCAGCACGACCTAATCTGAATTCCACATCAGTGGGAGCCATCTTGGTCGCCGGTGCTCCTCTGTCAATCATCGTCTTAAACCCGCCCCATATGAGATAAAGGGTTGTGATTGGATCGACAAAGTCCCTGGCTACTGGAAATCTGTCTGAATGGGAGAGGGGCCGGACGTATCGGCCATCGCAAATGAAACATGAGCTCAGCAGATACGGCTGGTTCCCAGACGAGGCACATATTGGAGCATCTCGACGCCAGTCAGCTCTCAGCAGGCCGTAATCCTGGAGCAGGATGTTTTAAACCGCTGAGGTGAAAGCCTGAGCCGCGCTACCGTGTCCAGATCGGTCTGCGACGCGTTTCACCCCCCCCCCCCCTTGTGTCGCGTTTGTGCTCGATAACAAATGTCCGTCTGTGTGTGCGAGTGCATGTGTGAGCGAATGTGTGTTACACTCCCATTGTGAAAAAAAAGAAAGGCAAAAGAGTAAAAAAAACAACACCATCTGGTATGTGATCATGTACGAACGCGTGTTTGAATTTGGCTAGTCATTTCAGGGTCGATCGTATAGTGATCTCTCGGCTCGTCAGCGGAGAAAACTGTAAACTGAATTATTATTAAGAGAAAATATCTCAAACGCTGAGTGTTTGCTGGTTTCAAGAGAATAATTTTGTGATAGAGTTTAGATTGGTAGTTTGCAGACACTAACTGGGTGAACTGATTATGTTGTATTATATCTGCATGTGATACGTGATTGGTAGCTAGCTACTGTATATCTTTTTTCAAGAAAAGCAAGAAAAAATACGGGCGGGAAACAAAAATGCAAATGCTTCTCTTTTCTTGTACTTTTTTTCTTTTTTTTTTTTTTTTGGGTTCCGTATTGTATGTATATTTCTTTTTCTTTCGAAGCGTCCTGAAAAAAAATGTCACATTGTGTTATATGAATGTTTGTGTTTTAATTTATTTGTGGTTTGCCAAAATGACGATTTGAAGCATGTTGCAGGTATTGTCACAAGAAAATGAGAAGAAAAAAAAAAACTTACTAAGAATGATAGCCTATGTATTTGTGTGATGGGGGAAGGTGTGTTTATTTGGGGGGATTTCAGGGAGTAAAGAAGGACAGAAGGTTGCAAAGCCTCAAGATTATAAAAGGGAGTATTTTTCTTCATTTGGGAGTGCATCAAAGTGGAATCAAGTTCCTACGCTCCCTTGAATACTTCCTAGTCCCCTCCGTGATGTCACTACTGTCCCTTCCCCATTGGTCCTGCTCTAGACAGTGATTTGGCTTATGGGTAATGCAGTCAACACAAAGATCTGGACTGAAGTTTTCCCCGGTCACAGATCAAGGATCAGTATGACCTCCCTATGCTTCAAATCTCACTCGTAAAAAGGGAATGTGCACATCTGACCTGTGATCAGTTACTCTGGGCGACTTTATCCCACTCCTGACTTGAGTGTTTGGTCGAGACCGAGGTCTTAAAAAGTTCAAAAGGTGAAAGGTCGTTGCAAGACCAAACAGGAATGTGCAATAAAAGTTACAGCTTATTCAAACTCTGCTGATTGGATTGTGGTTTTGTTTCACATCTGCATTATGAGCTCATGTCACACCTGGGGAGCATCGCGTGCTGCTACACCTGCGTGCATTTTAATGACCTACTTCAGGCTGCGGTGTCCTCAGAGTGGCCCCCGCATTGTCCTACTTTCATTTACTGCAGTCCAACAAGACAATGTCTCTAACACCCTCAGTAAGGACAGACCGTTATCGTGCGTCCTTTACTCTTGGGCTTTTATCAGACGGCCTCCAGCTTGATGGAAACGCAGTGTTCCCTCTCTGTAGGTGGATGTGTTAAAGAGTGTGTGTGCAGGGATCACGCTGACAGATTAAGGTTGGACTCCTACATTCAAGCACTTTTGTGAAGGTTACACTTGGTGCACTGTAAAGACAACACACATCTTAAAGATCACACATTTATACCCTGCTATGATTAATATTTTGTTTAACATGGACTTCCCACAAAAAAGTTTTTAAAAAACTAGGCTGTATCCAAAATGCCATACTATGCACCTTGCAGGTTGGACATGTAACCATGGTAACCCGTGCCAGCCTCAGCTCTACCGCCATCTCCAGATAATGTTTAAATTACCAAAAAAAAGGTAAGCAGCTAATCCAACGGTTGCAGGGGATTTTTAATCTGTAGAAATGTAAATGGAAGCGTCGCTGGCGTTACAGAGCTGCCTGCATTGCATTGTGGGATATTTATGCCGGAGTAGTGTCCAGTGTTGCATACTATAATATTTCACTGGAAATAGTACGCACATCGCGTACAATTAGTTTTCGGACATACTAAAAAATCTCACATACTGTTTTAGTGACTAAATAGCATGTTAGTGTGGAATTTCGGACGCAGCCCTACTTTTCTCCCTCATTAAGAAATTCTGGATCTGACCTCAAGCCCCGCCCACCACCGCTGCCATAGTTACGCTAGTCACTTGTGGCTGGGGCTTTCCAAAGAATGTCCCAGCCACAAGTGATTTGATTGGTTCCTTGGACATATGATGTCATAAAACCTGGCTTTCTGAATCTGGATTTTTGAGACTGTTGTTGGTACACTGCAGTTTCAAGGCAGAAATTCTCAGCCATGGTGTTGACTCCTCATTTCACTCATGATATATCTTGTAGCAACTAAAAAACACCATACAGACAAGTTTTTGACAAGATAAAAGTTCAAAAGTTGATTTTCACGAGAGGTTCTCTTTAAAGCAAAATTCTCTTTCATCATTTCTATCAAATCTTTCCCTAATTTCATTGCTGGGATTTGGAGACAGCACTAGAATGGAGTCCATCATGAGCAAGGTCGACAAGCAGAGGTCGAATTCCATCGGCTGATGCCGATTTAGCCTTTGGGGGCAACGGCCAATATTTCGGGGGTTCCGGTGTAGCCATCGGATATCTGGGCCAAGACTTCCTCTTCCGTGTGCCAGTCATTGTTTACAGTCTGATTTGCAACTTGAGACACAAGGTGTTTGTAGGTGTTTTAGGTCCAGCTGACATTTTGGCTAATCTCTATAAACATATCTGCATATGAATGCAGATACTTTTAAAAAAAAAAAGCTAAATTGTCATCAGACGATAGCCGATGGGTTGCATTTCGGCCAATGAGTTCTGCCTATTTCGATCTCTGCACGGACTGCTGACCTGCATGCAAAGGCCGCCAGTGGCGTTTCCAGACTTTTTTGACTGGGGTGGTCCAGGTGGGGCACTGACTTATGCAGGGGTGGCATGAAGTGCATGCGCACACATATGTCAGAATAATATTAATTTAATATTTCTGTCTCCACTCATATCTACTTTAACCCTTAGAGATCCACCATAGGTGCATTGATTTGTCTTTTTGCCTACAATGAAATGGCTACAATGGGGATTAACATACAGTGGGCAAGGGGAGACTTGTGGGTACCCATATAACCCATTTTCATTCAGATACCTGGAGGTGAGAGGTCAAGGGACCCCTTTGAAATGGCCATGCCAGTTTTTCCCTTGCATAAATTTAGCCTATCTTCACTCTGGCTTTATAACAACAGTAATGTCGGTCATCGTGATCCAGCGGGTCCCTTACTGGGCCAGGGCCACCCCAGGCATGGAAAACATCCCAGAAGCCCACTCAAATGTGATTGGTCAATACGACTCGGACGACAAACGGAAACCTTCTGATACCAAAATCTTGTCCCGGTTCTGCATTCATATGCAGATATCTGTTTATAGAGTTTTATAAGTTTTCTTTAACTGACCTACTTTAATGTCCATTGTAAATACAAATTAGGATTTTGCCGACTGACTTTGACCCATCATCAGCACCTGTCAGGTGCTGCTATGCAGTGAGGGTTTTATAACTGACATTTCTTACTTTCAGTTCTAGAGAACTGATGAGGGGTTTGATCAGAACAGGTCTGTGCCTGCCACGTTGGACTCCACTTTAACGAGCATTCTCAGGAATAAATTGGGTAACATGTTATCAATAATTGCCAAGAATGATGGCCAAAACCTAAGTTGTTAAAAGAAAAATCTTTAAAACAGCAAGAACAACAGATGATGTATCACCATGATCCACATTGTATCACTCCAGGGTTGCACCACCCACCTCCCACCTGAGCAGAGGTCTAATCAGATAACTGAAAACACCTGTGTGGGTGTGCTAGAAAATCAAGTTGTTTCTTGTGCAGAGATCTGGCATATGATTCAGCGGATTAAACACACTGACTTTCATTGGAAATACCTGGATTGATCTCAACCCATTTTGACATGTCACTGTAAGAAAATAATAAAATAATTTTAGCTGCTTCAGTTTCAGGGCAGCGCATGCTGACTGGGACCCTTAAATATAATAGAGCCATCGATAGTATGAGCATGATTGGCAACACCTGCGATATTCCCACTATTACCCCTTTTCCACCAAAATTAGCATGTATATGCAGGTTTTTTTAAACACGGCAACATCAGCTAAAAATAGGCGATACATCCCTTTCCCACTGCCAGAAGACGAATATGCCTTTCTGTTTTTTTTTCTGGTGTGTCACGGTCAACGTCACAAACGTGCTGGAAAACAGGTGTTAACTTTTCCTGCTGCAGCTTTCCCACACACTGCACAAAACTGCAAACTCTGCTGTACATTCCCCTGATATCTTCACGATTAAACATAAACTCTTCCTCTGTCCCAACGCTCGCCCTGCATTCACCGTCACTCTCTCACTTTGCTTCACCACGCACTCAAATAAACTAATGTACCAAAATAAAGCCATTATGTCCGTGTCCATTATGTCCGTGTCTAAAACTGGCCTGTGCACTGCTATGATAAACACAACGCAGTTTGTTGGACCACACTGTGTAGTGTGATCAATACAAGATGCATTGCCTCCAAGGAAAATAATTGATTATTGATTTGTTGTATCTATTTTTATCGAATTTCCATGCAAGGAAATGCTTTGTCATCATCATCAAACCTGGCTTCAATATGTGCGATGATCTAAACGCTGTTCCAAGACAAAGATACACACACATACACACACACACACACACACATGCACACACACAGACGGAGGTCAGTGAAAATTGGAGAAAATTAGGAAGTCCATCCAGATGTTGTGTTTACATTTCTGCCGATCTGAGCTGGAGCTGACAAATACACTAATTAGCCGTGTGTTCACACCGGATGCGAATAAAATAATCTACTTGCTTAATTTGCGCGAGTTTGGACGCTGGAATCTTCTGTTTTGACTCACTTCATTTGCGCGATTACTCACGTCGCTCGCTGCGGAAGTTCCGATTTTTCAACTCATGCGAATGAGTGAATTTGCGTCATTCACTTCATCGCGCCGTGTCATTCACATTCAGTCTTTACATTGACTTTATATGTAATTAATTTGCACAAATTAATTTACTCACGTCCGGTGTGAACCCACGGTAGTGCGGTCATTTGTCCCGGGAATGAATGGCGATTGTAACCTTTCCCATTGGAGACAAAAGCCAGATGTTAGCGGGTGTTGGTGGGTTTTTTGGCCAGTGGGAAAGGGTTATATGACAAAATGTCTGCTGTGAAAAAAGCCTACAGATTCCAAAACAATAGCTGATAGTGTGCGGTTTAATTACCTCTTCTGTCTTTTGATCTGTTCATCATTATTTCAGTTACTCAGATTCCATCAGAATGAATCTGCTCACAGATGGCATCTTGACTCATCATCACATGAATGTAGCATGAGCAGCACAGATGTAATTAATAACATTAATGAGGACTACATTCCATTTACGTGCTTCAGATCCGTGGAGGCCGGTGTTGTGCATGCTTGCTCACTGACATGTCTTACAGGGACACTTGAATAGAATGGAGGCATCGTTAATGTTATTAGTAACACCTGTGCTTTTCATGCTAAGAGTCAAAATGCCTGCTGTGAAAAGGTCATATAAAAGTAGATGAAGCTACAGCCAGCAGCTGGTTAGCATAGCTTAGCATAAAGACTGGAAACAGCTAGCCTGGCTCTTTCCAAAGGTAACATAATCTGACTACCAAGCACCTCTACATGAGTAGAGTGTTTCAGGGATGACGTATTTTTGTAGGCTAACCCAGAAGTTAGCATAACCCTGGTTCCCTCCACAAAAAACCTATGGGATTTTTCCATTGGATTTTGGATTATCGCAGAAAAAAAGCTCTATGGCAAACAAAAGTTTATGATACTTACACGTTGTGTTCAGCAAGATAATTTCAGAAATTAACACCACTTTTATGATTTTTGAAGTTTAAATGCAATCACCAGAAGTAAAAAGTTGGACTATAAATCACACCCCCAGGAAGTGCGCTGGGCATTGAAGCCAATTTGATGTAGTGGCCAAACGGTGGCGTTACAACTATTGTGGCTGTCATGTGATGCCATGGGGCCCAAAAAGACTTTTTCCCATAGACTTACATGACGAAAGAGACGTCTATAAATCCGTGGATACTTTTTTTTCTGCGTCACATCCCCCACGAAATGAGTCGTTTCACTATCAAGATTAGATCCATTTGGTTTGATAACATTTTGAAAGTCTAGAAGATTGAATAATTTAATCCCCATTCAAGTTAGCCGGAGCGCTAAACAAGTCTCTAGTGCGTCTGC
>JAOVVB010233444.1:0-10158 GCA_028570985.1 Heterobranchus longifilis
TTCCAGGACTGAGTTCGCCATCGTGACCGGGGACGGTCACAGCTCGGGTGGGGGCAGTGTGGCGTGGGCGGGGTTTTCGATTAGGAACCATCATGCTTTGCGGGAGGGGTTGTTATGTGTTCACCCTGTTAGGAAAAGGTGTTTGGGTTAGTGGCTTCGGCCAGGGGGTGTGTGTGTGTCAGAAGTGCGTCTTGTGGATTGTGAATGTGTCGGTTATGTGTTCAGAGAATAAAATACTCCCAGCCATTTGCATTGGGCAGCAAGGTAGCTCACTCGTCTCTCCAAGTCCTTTCATAGCGGTGAAAAACGCTACAATATGTTTTGACATAACACCAAAGAAAAACCTGAAAATAAAGTAAAAGACTGTTGCTTAGTGATGAGCTTTGAAATAAACATCTTAAAGGAGTATAGAAGTTTAGCATATTGTAAATGCATCATATTTCTGTGTTTGTAATGCAGATTATAAAATAATTAATTTTGTGCTAGCAAATGTAAGGTCGACTAAATTGAGGTCATGTAACTGCAATGTGTGCACAGGACTGAAGCTGTTTTATGCTCTTAATTCACTATTTTGATTTGTCAAATTAATCAGATATTGTCAATGTTTTATTTAATTTTATAACATTTAAATCTCATACTAAGAGTTTGAAGGAAAAGCTATTACTATGAATTACTATTTATAGTGTGACATTTATGTTCTTAACTTAAAGTCCAAAATCAGAATCTAGCATCTCAAGTTACATAAGTCGCATAAGTCTGACTTAGCTGTCTCATAACTGTTAGATCAGCAGTTGTTCCATCACAGCAATCTGATTGGACAAGCACTGGAACGTTTAACTATATGTAAGCATCCAGATGAAAGTAGGTGAGTACGGTCCAGAGTACTGAGGAGAGAGCAGTTACCTGCCAAAACCAACATTCAAAACCAGTCACAGAAAAACTTTTAGCAAGAAAACACATCTGATATCATATTTGTGGAACTGTTGTATAAAAGCAAAGTTTTAGCAATATCACACTCAAGGTCGTGCTGTGCCCACGGCCGCATCGAAGCCTTGCTGATATTCATCACAACGGCATGACTTGGAATATAATATCGCTTTATAAATAAATCTGAGGTTTGCTTGATGTACACTTTTTTTTATATTTAATGCTTACTATGCAGGCTTAACTCACATCTGAATACAGACCGTAATTACTTACAGTACATGGCAATAATCGTAAACTGTAAAGTTTTCCATATGTGTTGGTGCAAAATATGCACTGTACATACTCTGTGAAAAAAAAATCTACATTAGTGTCTTTTTTCATAAATAAAAGCTAGTCTCCTGCTTGATACATAAACCCATGCCTTATAAATTGCAAACTAGACATCAACATATATCTTTTTTTTTTTTTAGCCTTAGATCTGATCTATTCAAATTAAAAACACTTATTCCTCCATGGATGGAGGCTAATTTGCCTCTGTTACCTCAAGGCAGTTATGTTTGATGTGAGACTGATGTAACCTGCTGTTCTTCTGTCCTAATGATCTTTTGTCATGTTTTAGGTGCCTGCCTAATTACTGTGAGCATGGAGGAAGGTGCACTCAGACCTGGGACATGTTCAGCTGCTCTTGTGATGGCACTGGGTATACTGGAGCCACCTGTCACATGCGTATGTATGCTTACTTTTGAAAAACATGCCATTTTCTTTGCAGTTCCTTCCAAGCTGTACTGTACTGTACCTTGGTGAATTATAATTGGATTTCTGAGTTATAGTTCTCAAAACACATAATTCTTTAAAGTTTTAAATGACTTCCTGATCCAGACAAGTAATTATAAGCTTGTTATTAAAAGCTTGTTGTTACAAACCTATATATGTATATGTAATTACTTTATATGTTATATAATTACTTATACATTATTAGTGTTAGCAATAAGATAATATTTCTTGAATAATTAGCTATGGGATTTTCTTTTTTACCTTTGTGTAACCTTCATTTACATACATCAACATGACGGAGTGAGTCATTAGCAGTAAAGAAGGTGGGAGATTTAGCTTGTTTGTCTTGGTATGGATAGCAATTAGCACTGATGTACAGAGGTCCTGAGCTTAAGTAAAACTTTATGTACTGGGTGAATAAAAAAAAAAAAAATCTTCATCCTCCTAGGAACCTCGGTAGTTCAATTAGGTGACCATTGTATCAATTCCTTTTTTTAACGACTGTGGTGGGAATGCCAATTAGCTTAATATGCATGTCTTTGGACTGTGGGAGGAAACGAAGAACCCAGAGGAAACCCACCAAGCACAGAGAGAACATTTAAACTCCATAGACACACCTCAAGGCATGAACGCGGGAAGAACCCGGACCCCGGAGGTGCAAGGCGACAGTGCTAACCACTACGCCACTGTGCCGCCATAAGATTAAAACTTAAAATGAAAAAAGATGGCAGCTAAAATCTACATGTCAAAAATCTTACAACATAAACCATCTATAGTAGTCAGGTGCTCATTATCTGATGGAAAGAGCTAATCACACATTTATATTATAATGCCTGATCTTGCAGGACTTGCTAGTTCTCTAAGCAATCAGCATCAGTAAATTATTCCAGACAAGCCTAAAATTAAGTTTTACAGATGAATGCTGAGTGATAGCATCAAAACTACAGCAAGTAGCTATTTTAACAATTGTCAAAAATTAGCTAACTGGCTGATTAGCTAGCTACATTACAAAACATGGCTACTTAGTTAAATGAACTAACTAATGTACAACAAAACTATCTAGCTAATTTAACAACTAATCTGATGTCCCAAACCATAATTGTTTGCTAATTTTACAAACCTAATTACAAACCTTAGTAGCTAGCATATTAATCAAGCTAATTAACAAAAAAAATCTCAATAATTTAACCAAGCTACATTACTGTAGGTTCTGTAATTTGACTAAAGTACAACACCCAACTAGCTAATTTAACAAACTGATGTAATTGTGATGTAATGTAAAAACTTAATTAGCTACTTCAGGCAACTTGTGGCAAGCATAACTAGCTGGCTAATCTAAAAGCTAATTTGATGTCTAAAACTAATTAGCAAACTTTATTAACTTAATTACAATTATGAATTAATTAGCAAGTTAAACAAGCTAATAAACAAAATTGCTAATTTAACTGATCAATGTACAAGACTTTGGTACCTTTAAAAAATTATGTTTGAAGCCTAACAAGCTAGCTTCAACTGGCTAAATCACGACCCATAATTAGCAGCTAATTTGACAACCTACTTAATGAAACTCAACTAGCTAATGTATGCAACTCATGCAGATATGGCTAATTTAACTACTGTTTGTAAAATTATATAACTTAGCTAGATAAACAGGGCTGTAATGAAGGTTGTAATGCACATAAATCATGTTTATGCACCTCCTATATTTTTGAAATATTGTTTACCCACCCCTGACTTGCATTTACGCATGTCTTGGTGAAAAGTTTTTCCTAGATTGGCCTCTCAACAACGCAGGGTTTTTGTATTGTTTTGCCAGATCTAATAACAGAACGACATATCGTGCATTTCAAAAAAAGAGAAAAAAACAGTTGAATATTACAAAATATAAATCACATTATGGCTATAATACTATAAAATAATTTTCACAACATATTGTCTTCCATACTGGCTTTCATTATACAGTTTTCCTTTTTTTTTAAACAAGAATGTTGTGGTCCACCTTGCCTCAATTACATAATTCATAGATTACCCACCTCTTTTTGTTACCACAACAGCCCTGTCGATAAACTAGCTTGACTCAGCAAACTCCTTTACCACTGATAATGAAATTTAAAGGCTAATATTTCATGTTTAAATAAGGGGCGCCTCATGCTGTACAATTCAGTTACTCTAACAACAACAAAATATAGTATTTGAGGTTAAAAAAAATGTATATAGGATTTTTTTTTCTTTTTCTTGGAAATAGAAACTGGGAACTAAATGCATACAGTGGATTTTTTAGAGAATGTTTAAGCTGATTTTTTTAAATCAGTTTTGTTGGGTGGGGTTTTACATTGAGCATTTTAGTGGGTGGGGTTTTACAATGCATTCTCTCTCTCTCTCTCTCTCTCTCTCTCTCACACACACACACACACTTATCTCTCTAAGTGAACCTATCAATTTTCTTAGCAAGCAGAGCTTTACATTCAATCTCTCTCGCTCTCTCTCTCTTCTACCCATCAGTCCAGTTTAGTGTCTTGTAGCATCATGGCAGAGTAATCAAAAAAGCAAAAAATATAAGTGCATTTCATGTTAAAGTACAGTAAAGTGTGTTCCTGCTTATAATAGCAGTGAAAATAATGTGAGTTTTGAAACAGCATTTTTTCAGAATATTGCTAAGGGTTTAACCCTTAAAATTCAAGCAGCATGGATCTGTGCCGACAACGTACACAGCATTGGTCAATTATCAATAAAAGAAATGTTTTAATCGACTGCTTATTCAATTAAATTCAATTTTATTTGCATAGCTTTTAACAATTGTCATTGTCGCAAAGTAGCTTTATACAATCAAAAGAATTATGGAAGAATTGTGCTTATTTGGAAGTCCTGCTGGTGTGTGTCCATTGGGAGGTTTCAGACATTAAACTATGCTTTTAGGTTTTTGGATATGTCAGATAGAACCAAATTTACCATTACATCAATCATAAATTTTATCTACTGCATACATTTTCACTAAACTGCAAAAATGGAGTTTCCATTTTGCTGTCAAATCTCTCCTCTGGTCTGTGTGCATCTTTAGGATGGTTATCTCCCACAGTTCAAAGACCTGGTGATATCTAGGGAGGCCACTTGGAGCATGACTCCACAAAACCTCTTGGGGTGGGCTATGGTGTTTTGCATCAGGACGTTGGGCCTCCGTTGATTGGACTTGTTTGTCTGTCACGTCCCATGGGTGATCGATCAAAGTGAGATCTGGGAAGTATTGTAGTGCTCATGTTTTCTTCTCCAGATCAGCTTTTTTTTCCAGATGCCATAAGCAATCGGAAAGGCAATCACAAATAAATTATCAGAGAAAATGACTTTACCCAAGTCCAATACCTGCACCTTTTGCAGAATACCAGTCTGTCCATGATGTTTTTCCTGGAGAGAAGTGTTTTTTTCTGGGTGTGTGTCCATTGAGTTTGTTTTTTTGCTGCTTCTTGAAATATATGTAGGTGAGCACTACCATCAATGTTGTCATGCCAAGAGTAAAGCATCCTGAAACCATTCATTTGTAGGGTTGCTTCTCAGCCAAGGGCATGGGCTCACTCAAAATTTTGGCTAAGAACATAGCCATGAATAGAGAATGGTACAAAACATCCTCCAAGAGAAACTTCAAGAACAGTTTGGTAAGGAACAATGCAATTTCCAGCATGATGGATCATCTTGCTATAAAGCAAATGTGATAACTAAGTGGCTCAGGAAACAAAACATCACAATTGTGCATATAATTGTGCAAATAAAAAAATAATATAATAAAAAAAAATTAATAAATAATCAACATATTAACTTTCCAACCAGTCAGATTTAGGCATTCAAAATACACCCTTATGCAGATAAATGAGACAGGAGCTCTCCATGAAGGGTTTCGTTTGTTCGTGTGGTTTGTTGCCAAGATGTCATCCTGTCTCACCTTTTATTAAACAAAGCTGTCTTCTTCTTTTTTTAATGGTGTGCTGAAACCTCTATTTATAATCATAGCAACATGGAGGATATGATAGAACAGGCGGCTCCAGATACATCTCCTTATTTAGCTTTACTGATGGCCTAACCTTTGTAGCACAGACTTGTTTAATCTATTGTTTTAGAGTCTGCATGAAAGATCACATCTATATGTTACCACCCACGCCACAGTTAAATCACTTCACATTTAACCAGTACCTCTTTTTGATTTTGCAATCACATTCACAGTGGGAATCTGTTATGTAACACATAACACATCTCATGATCACTGATCTGCCTGGAATAAAAAGTTTTTACTATTTAAAAGAAGTAAGAGTATGTTAAAACCAAGCAATTGCTAAAATGGTGCCTATTCATTTTTTAAACCTTTTGCTCAGTCCTATCATGTCTGTTTCCATCTAGCTCTGTATGAACAGTCATGTGAAGCTTATAAGCACCTGGGGAAATATTCAGATGACTACTGGATTGATCCTGATGGCAGCGGACCTCTAGGACCCTTCAAAGTCTTTTGCAATATGACAGGTAATTTATGCACAAAAGGTCAAAAGTCCACTTGTAAATTATTAACAGTAATTAAGTCTGTGTTTAAAGTGTATGTGATGCTTTTGCTGTCATAACTCTATACAGAATATTATGACATTTTTAATTGCATTCATGCATTGTGCATTAATGAAATTAATACAATTTGCTGTAGCTTCTGTAGTTTAAGTCTTCATTGGGAAATTCACTGGAAATTAACTGCTATACATCGAGCCCAATATTTCCATCAATGATGTTGGGCTGTTGGCATTAATAACTGTCTTGAAAGATCTGATCCATGGACTACTGGACATTTCCCGCATGTTCATGTGTTTCAAATGCATCCTTACTGATCCCTAATGATAACCTTTAGGTATTCAGAGGTCTGCAATACACAGTTACCATTTTATACCCAGAGTGTTAATGTAACAATTTTACAGCTAATCTGTGTGCTATTAGACATATAAAAACACTGTAGAGTGTTAATTTAACTGTCGGGATTTTGTCATTTTCATACAAGTCCCTGGTATACTGTATAATGCATATGTGGTCATGTTACTAGAAGAACAGGCAGATCAGAATGCATGAAACTTTTTTACAGTATATGTGTAAGGCACTGACATCATCAGTCATCAATGGCAGCACAGAGATTTCAGTCTATCAATGGAGGACAGCGGAAATGTATAATATGTTATTTAGCAGATATTTGGGGCAATGAGTCAGGACAAGCAAAACTAAAGGAGAATTATCAAAATACAGTCAGATAATTAAAAGAGCCCCTTGTGCCACATGTGAACTGTAATGATATTCAAATCTAATCTGACCAAAAAAATCTGAATCGAACATAGTGGCTTGTAAGTGGATATAGCTTTAGGCTTTATTTAACAATATGGCATCCACTTCATGTTTTATAGGATTTGATCCAGCACATTTTACACATTATGCAAATGTACTTTTTAGTCATTTGTAGACTGGCAGGTGGGTCCCGAGTATAAAAAAAAATAAAAAAATAAATGTGTGAGAAAGAAAAAAAAAATCCTGTATTTTGTCTTCTTTCATTTTAGTATTGGCCGGAATTTAAACAAGCCAATTTCCCCTGATGTGTCCTCATTTATGTAGGTAGTGTCCCTTATGTTGTTGCTAAGCTCTGCTCAGCTCAGCCCAGCTGGTGGAGGCGTGGCTCAGCAGTAGTTCATTTACATAGATACTGAAACAGCATGGTTGGAAATGTAGTAAAGCAGAGGGAGTTTGTGGTATGAAAAAACACATTACCCGAGGGGTATTTCAGCTCAATCATTAACAGACATACATACAGGGACCAACCTCTGAGACCCAAAGATGAAATAGTAAATATGGGACCTTTAATACAGATGTGAGATGTTAAACTGAGGTCTGTAACTTGTGTGTGCGTTTGGGGGGTTTCTCATTTAGTGCATTTAGTTTCTCATTTTGATTTAGCTACTACTAAATTACTAAATTGTGACAATGATTTAATGAATCTGATGCTGCTAAAAAGGGTTGGTAGAAAGTCTGCCAAAAAAAGCTATTTATTTAATGATTGCGCACATAATGCATTTTAGCACATTTTGATCTGGCTCATTAGCCCACCCCTGCTTCAAACATTTCAACATTCAGGAACGATTGTACAGAACCATGTTAGTACCACCATGTTACCTTTTAATCACTTTTCTTTATTTGTTCTGGTTTCTAAATACAAATGTATACAAATTCTTCTGAAGATTACTGTAATGCAAAACTCGATGCCATATCTGTAACACGGCCACTCGCGCAACGGACAAATCTGCGGACGACTACATGGGTTTATAGGCAGGCAGAGCGGTGGATGGGCGCGGTTGCTAGGCAACCCTGCCATGTTGCCATTCAGAGCAAATACACTACACCTGTCCGGTAGGTTATTTAAACACCCAGAAACCAGAACACTATATCACACATTTAGATAGCACCAGGTCTGGGAGTGTCGATCCAGTATAGGTAAAAAAAAAATTAAATAATAATTTAAAAAAAACTGTAAAAAGAAAAGTGAAAAGATATAGAAAAGAGAAGTAAAAGAGGAAAAAAGAAAAGAAAAGTGAAAAGTTGAGGAAAAGAAATATTTTCGTTTCACAAGAGAAGGAGCACGAGCTTGGGAGGATTTTAGTTTGATGGGTGTCTTTAGTTATTGTCTTTAGTTTGATGGGTGTCCCCCGTCTTTAGTTATGAGGTACAAAGTGGCGTAGAAGCGGCATTACTTTGGTGCTGCAAAGTGCTTGCCCTAACTGATTATTCCCTGCCAAAGTACACATAATCACCCCACGCCTCAACGCTCCCCTCTAATTCCTGAGGCTCCCACACTTAACAACATATTTGGTGGCGCCATATTGCAGCGCCCCCTTATAACAGTATCGTGCTGTGTTTCCAGAGGACAAGGTTTGGACGATGGTGACGAACAACCTACCGACTCAGACAGCCATATCGGGTTCGAGCAGGGAGAGACGCACCGTGCTACAGCTAAACTACAGCGCCACTATGGAGCAGATCAGCGCCGTTACTGATGCTGCAGATCACTGCGAGCAGCACATCACCTACACTTGCCGTTTATCACGTCTACTCAACACTCCAGGTACAGATAGAGAGGGTGTGTGAGTATGTGTCCTATGTTGTTGATGGCAAATGGACAGCCTACTCCATTCTGTTTTATTCACTCATGGAGAGACACATGGCTGGTTCCATGCATGAAGCTTTAAAATAATCTTGTGATTCTTGTTGGCTCTCACTCATGAGGGTGTCATGGGCTAAAATTCATGATGCACATACTGTATCTAGTTTACCAGGGATGAACCTAAAATTATTATTTTTTTCGTTCTTCTTCTCATTCTTTTTATTTGGTAATCTTTTTTTTTTTCAAATCTGTTTCATCCTTAATCTGATGTTGAAGATTTAATTGGTACAAGTTTTTGTCCATATGTGAGACACAGTGGCTTGGAAACATCCACAAAGAACTGAGAATGGAAGTCCTATCCTATAATTTTTATAGTGGTTTTCAATTCGTCGCCTGTCTCTGCCTGTCGGTTGTTTATGGTCATCAATCTGCAGACAATCGACCGTCAGTTGTTAATTATCTCTTATTGTCTCCAACGTGTGTCTAATCGTTAGTATCTCTGCCGAAAGTCTTTTCTTTTCGGTTGAATGATGTCTGTTTATAAAAGTGTGCTGAGTGTGTTGATCAGCGGTTGTTGTCTGCTTGTCGTATTTATGTTGCCAGTGTAGGAACGAGAATATTTTTTCCGCATTTGTTTAAGGTAACAGTTAACGACACACATTTATTCTTTACTATTAAGAATTTTCCAGGGTCTGCCATTTTCTTCTGCAAGTCAAGGCAGGCCGTAAGATCAACATCGGGGCCTGTATTCTCAAAGCTTCTTAAGCCTAAAAGTTGCTCCTAGTGACGAAATTCTAAGAAAATTATTAGAATTATGACATTTTCTAAGAATTTTCCCTTAAATTTAGGACTAAATCTTAGTAATGATAAAAATGATTCACGAAACATCTTAGCCCTAAAAACAGCTCCTATGGCAAAAATTGTTAAGAGTAGAGAGGAGGACTTTTAAGAGGCTTAAGAGTTTCTATAGCAGAGGTGGAAAATGGTGGAAAGAAGAAATTTTCACCAAATATCAAATGTAAAGCTAAAAGTAAACATTGCTCTTCTGTCCAATTTGGTTTTCTTTTTGTTTTAATTCCTTCCATCTCTCTTGGATTGTTGGCTACATACCATCCAAAAGTGCAACTCAACTAGACCGTCCTGCAATCATGTAAATTGGTAAAAGTTGAGCCATTTTGCTCCAATCAATCTAAAATGGATTACAAGTAATAAAATCAGTATAGTAAATAAATGTAAGAATTTAAATATAATAGAATTTAAAAACTACTGTGTAGAAATTGGTTGCTTTAAAAGTAGAC
>JAOVVB010233445.1:0-10158 GCA_028570985.1 Heterobranchus longifilis
CTCTTTAGATATGGTGGAAATAAAGGAGTTTTCAGAAGCATTTCCCATCTGCAGAAAGAGAGAGAGAGAGAGAGAGAGAATATCCAGTTATCGTTATCTGGTTTTTTCTTCTTTTTAAGATGCTCATTTTGCGGTCTGTAGCTGTAGTGTTTCCTCGTGGCTGAGCTGGAGTTATTCTGCGTTCCTGACAGCGCAGTGGCACAAAATCACTGATCTTGGAGAAGAGAGTTAAACCTGACATTAGTGTAATCTTCTCATGGTGCATTGGGTTACTGCTCTTTAGCTGAAGATAACACAGAGCTCCAACTTTAAACCCTTCTCCTATGATCCTGACATCCCACCAGCACACAGTCTGATTCCTGAGTAAGTGGAGACACTCGGTGAGCTGTAGTGTTTCCTGATTAAATCAGTCTTACCTGTAGCATTGATTAGCAATTAACCTCAGCATGTAAACACTACATGAAAAAAAAGCACAATCCTGAGAGGAACACATGAGTTTAAGTTCTACTCTCTTAATAAGATGTACAGTGCTGTGAAAAAGTAATTGCCCCTCCCTGATTTGTCACACTTCAACAATTGAGATCAAACAAATTGTAATACACAAAGATAAGCCGAATAAATGCAAAATGATTTTTTTTAAATTATGATTTCATTTCGTATGAGAAGAAAGCTGTCCAAACCTGCCTGGTCCTATGCGAAAAAGTAATTGCCCCCTAAGCCTTATAACTGGTTGTACCACCTTTGGCTGAACAACTGCAATCAAGCGTTTGCGATAACTGGCAGTGAATCACTCTGGAAGAATTTTGGCCCGCTCTTCTTTGCAGAATTGTTGTATGGAAATAAATTAGAACAAATATTGAAAAAAAAAAAAGGAATAAAGACTATAATTTTCAGGTGGCTCTGATGAGCAAGTGGAGGGTGACAGTGGCAAGAAAATCTCCCTGATTACACATAACCACAAATTAAGACTATTACAGTATGCTTAATGAGGCAACTATTCAAAATTCACTCACTCACTTATCTTCTATACCGCTTTATCCTGTATTCAGAGTCACTACGACCTGGAGCCTATCCCAGGAGGCTTAGGGCACGAGGCAGGGTACACCCTGGACAGAGTGTCACTCCATCACAGGGCACACACACATACACACATACAGTACATACATACTGTACACACACTCATTCACACACTATGGGCAATTTGAGAACGCCAATTAGCCTAACCTGCATATCTTGGGAGGAAACCGGAGTACCCGGAGGAAACCCACCAAGCACGGGGAGAACATGCAAACTACACACACAGAGACGGGAATCGAAACTATTCAAAATTGTGAAATGAAATTGTACAAAAGAACACCAGGCTAGTTTCCAATTATATAAATCAGATAGATGTTAGCATTAAAATGTGTTTCTTTAAAAACAACTAAGGTAAACATACCATTAAAAAAGTTATATTACAAAACGTAACCAATCATTGTTTTATAACTGAAATTATCACTCCTTGCGCTTATACGCTTAAGTTGGATCAAATCACTTTTCTTTGTCTTTGCCCCGGCCATCACCCTGATTAAATTTCTCATCGGTTAACTCAGACCCCAACACCGAGCTGCCGCTACATTTTTCTTCATCCTTGGGTACACTTGTGTATTTTCACTCTTTTCACAGATCCTTACACTGGGTTACTAGATTAATAACTATAAGTAGCATCAGTCAAACACTGTTGGAATTTTATTTATTTTTTAGATTAACCCAACCTAACCCGTTAAACACAAAGAGAAGAAGAGAATGAAGTCAGTCTTTGTGCTATGCTTATTATTATTGATAATTTTCATAACTGACACTCTTACATGCCTTCCCTCTTTATACTGTAAGCTCTGGCTGTGTAGATCCGAGGATGAGATTAGTCTATGATGCACGTGGAGATTTCGGAGAAGACAGATGGCTATGATGACGTCATGTTCTTGTCTTGTGTTCTCACTCATCAAAATGAATCAGACTTTGATGTGCTCTAAAGTTTTTCTTTAATGAGTTACTGTGATTTATATTATTATGTGTGCAAACAACCTTGGCTTTAAATAATAACTACTCAGGTTTAATTATTTTACAAAACGTTTGTGCATGTATACAACACAATGCAAAATTACAATCAACTGAGTTTAAAAACTTTAGAAAAGAGATTTGACTGAACAAAAATCTAAAAAATCCAGAATATGCAAAACTCACAAAAGCCTTTCTGATGGTTTAAAGGTGACTTGAGAGTTTTATAAAATCCAAACTAACAGGGAACAAATGTAGTGTTGGTATTGAATAACAGTCTAGAACTGTACACAGGATGTGATTTGAAATATTTGCAACATACTGTAAGTTTTAGATGGAGGGAGGAATAAATTTTTTCTGAAATAGAAATGTGTCCATTTTCATTGTTCCTTCTGTGGTATTAAAGTAAATCAGACTGAAATAAGACACTGTGTATATGATTCATTTAAACGTGAATTTACTGAATGTGACTCAATAACATTTCAAGATAATACCACACAAAATTAATCTTTATTGTTAAATAAATATTTCTTTTGGTTGTAAAAAAAATAAAATAAAATAAAATAATAATAAAAACAAGAGAGATGATGAGTTTATCTGATGATCCCTGAGTTACAGGAAACGTATTTTCTTACTTTACATTAGGACTAAGTCTTTAGATTACTTTTCGGTGCATACAGTATAATGTAACTCAGACTGCGTGTAGAAAATCTTAATGATAATGAACAACATGGATGCTGGTGTGATACAGTAGAATTTCTTCTTTCTGCTTCTAAAGGCAGGAGAGTGAAAAGGGAATGTGATAAAGGATTTTTAAATAATTATTTTACCATTACACCATAAACACACCCCAGGCTTTAATAATACATTAAACACTTACTGAAATCATAGACTACATCAAAGTAAATCATCAGAAACAGATCAGTGGAAATTCGACCAATATTGATAAATATTTCATAAACATGGCTATGCTTTAGAAGTCAGAGTGATTATATAATAATGAGTTAGTTGTGGTTAGTAGTTAAAGCTAGGGAGAATAGTTTAAGTTAGAAGTCATAAACTGGGGTTAAAACAAAGTTAGAGACAGATTTCTTTTTTCCACTTACTACTGTTTGTGTAACGTGTTGCTGCTGTAGCACAATCATTTCCCTCATAGGATCGATGAAATACCTACCTACCTATCTAACATACCTACCTAGACGTTAAAATGTTAGAAGAAAAGGCAAGGCAAGGCATAAAATTAAATCGAAAATTACAGTAATAAACCTTTTAAAATGATTTAGAATTTGATTTAAAATCTAAATAAAACAGTTAAAAACCATAAAATTAACACCAAATCATGCTAAAACACATTAACACTGATTATCAGTTATAACCCAGTAAACTGGTGACAGAATCAGGGGCACCCAAGGCTCACCCATGCCCACAGGGATCAAAAGGCCAGCCCATCCGGTCCAATCCCACAGAAAAGCCAACACAGCACAAAAAGTCAATTCTGTCCACCATAGAAAGGCACCAGAACTGCCAGTGTACCACAGCCTATCTTGCACGGGGCCCAGCAGGCAAAGAGCCCAATGCCCCCCAAAATGGCCTTCAAACTCCCCACATCTCAATCCGATCAAGCCCCATGAGATACACCGGACAAACAAGTCTGATTCAAGGAGGTCTCACCCCACAACCCACAGCACCAAAGGATCCGCTGGTGCCAAACACCACATCGGCCCCTAAAGGTCCTGCAGAGGCACAATGAGAACCTACACAATACTGGGCTTAATGTTTCGTGTTCTAATGTTATGGCTATTTGGTGTGTGTAATATATACATACAGATGAAGATACAGTATACGTATATACAGGATGAATAAAATTTAAATATATTCAAAGCCACACAGATTTCCAAAGTCATTACATCTTTCAGTGTTTTAAAAGAAAAGTCCCTCTCCGCTTTGATCTGTTGTATCTTTGAGGTTATTTTAGTCCATTTGCATTTATGAATAAAACATTTCCCCTCGCAAAGTTAAAAGATTCCACATAAAAGCCTTATCGTTATTTATGTCACGTTTATCATAGAGCATATCTTTCAATTCAATTTTGTCCCTAGAAAAGTATTAAATTCTTCACATCCAACCAAAAGACATTCAGCATCGCATCAACAAAGACAAGAGGAAGAATCAACATCCATCAACTGGTTCATAGCATGTATCAAATGAATACAAGATATATCCTTGACTTTGTTGTTATTAGGTCAAACATTTCCACATAGTTGTTTAATGAGTAAGTTCATGTAACGTAATATTACTAAAAAGAAAACAACCCCCACCCCCCCAAAAAAAACATTGAATTTCAGTAAAAGTTCAGTTTTCCCCCATTTACTGTTACTACTGCACGTTATTGCCCCAAAGCATGGACAAAATGTTCAAAAGTGTTCAATAGCGTATTGTGCCCCATGATAAAGTAAATGAAAAAATACCACAGCTAAATATTTTTAATCCATGTTTTAATAAGGCATGCAATAACCATACCATGACCCAGTCACATGACCTCACTTTCAGTCGCATGCTAGTTGTGTACAGTAGCATCACTGGGAGGACTGGACCCTGAGGCGCTCTATGGAGGACGAGGAACAGAGAGCTATTCTACTTCGTACTTTATCAGAATACCAAATATATCAGATAAATTTATAACCCACTGCATAACATCTTGCAGATTTCGCTGGAAATTTTGCTGAAACCTTGCAACCACCCCTGGGTCATGACATTACCTTGAACGCAGCTGAGTAAATAAACTTGCTTGAGACCCGAGTTGCCAGACTCTACACTAGATAAATGCATGCTGTCGACCCTCAACTGCTCATTACAAGGTAACATTAAATCTTCACATGACTGTTTCATCTTATGTGTCGTGTGACGCATTAATCCAGTTTGATAGTCTCTTCTGGAGACTTAAATGATTTTAGCAAATGGCTGCAATATAATAAAGAGTGAAATATTTAAGGGGGTCTGAATACTTTCCGTATCCCCCTGTAAATAAAATTGAACTGAAATTTAATTGAATACTGCTGACCACCCGAACTGTTCCTACACGCTGTTTAATCAAAACCATTAATAGATCCGAGTGTACCCTTGGATTCCATTTCAGCTTCTTATGGCTTGCACAGAAGTCCATGACACAGTGTCATTGGTTTGCTTTCAAGATTCAAAGAACTTTATTAATCCCGGAGGGAAATTGCTTCTTTTTTTTCTTCTTTTTTTTGCACCAAGCTGCTGCACGCTCACGCGTGCGCAGATTACCTACTTCACTGACACGACACAATGTATCCAAATACAAAAAGTATAGGTCTGAGAGTTCAACAGTATGCCATGGAGTCCCACAGGGTTCAGTACTGAGTCCACTTCTTTTCCTGATCTACCTCCTCTTCTTGATAAATTCAATTAACTTTAAAATATTATTTTATTTTTATACTGATATGAACCTTTTTTGTCTACTAAACCCACCTATGACTAAATTAGGGAGAAAATCAGGAAAATAATCTAAAAAAAAAAAAAAACTGCAACGGCAAGCAAAACTGAGGTACTACTTGTGGGCTCTGAGTCAACTCTTGATAAAAAGATTTTTTGCTAAAAGGAACCTTCTCCATTGCTGGATCCAACATATCCTGTTCTATACATGTCAAGAGTATTGTTTTTTTCTGGATAACATTGTCTCACATTAATAAATGTCTCAAAAATAACTTTTTTTTCTGTTGCATTTATAGAAACCTTGCCCTAACAAAGCACAGTATCAAAGGTCTTGACAATGCTTTGTTCACATCACACAATGACTACTGTAATGCTATCCTGGCTATATTATTATTACTATTATTATCATTATTATTATTATTACCATTATTGCTGTTGTTGTTGTTATTAGATCCAGTTATGAGCATGTCATCTGAGCAATGTTATTATTAAAGATGTTAATACTGTGTGTGTGTGTGTGTGTGTGAGCCTGAATGATTCAACCTGCAGACAAGGAGACCCAGACACCGTTAATGCTGACATTGTTTTAAAACATCACAAGAGCAGACGAGGGTCACGGTCATACTGGCGCTGAGTGTACCTGACACAGCGAGGGCTGAAATTAAATTAGTGCTTCAAGAACAAACAGAAAGCAAGTATTGAGTTCACAGCAGGAAAAAAAAACGTAAGGGGCGGAGCTATGGAGAAATCTTCAGTTTACTTAAACAGTGAGGAGAGCTCAGCAAGTTTGCATTGATTATATAAAAATTTAATTTTTAAAATAATGTTACTTCCTCACCGGACTCTTTTTATTTTCTCGCCTTTTTTAAGTTAAAAAGACAAAAAATAAACACACCATGTTACATTATTTAAATGTAAATAAGTATAAACTTCTTTGTCCTGAAGATTTGGGAAAACTGAAAGTTTTACCTCTGTTACAGAGTGCTGACACTGGAGACTCCTTCAATTATACAAGTACACATTTTTAGTCGGTTTACATGGAGTCTCATGAATGCGATGTTACTATAGAAACAATAACCGTTAAAGAAAAACTCATTGATAACTGAATAACTAAACCAACCAGCATATGCTCTGACCTCTAGTCCAGATAAGGATCTGTTTATTTGCATCTTTAGTCACCGGTCATATTGTTTTTTTTTGTTTGTTTATTGAGTTTATATACCAACATTTTTTGAAGGAGTCTCCAGTGTGAGTGATTTCTAACATTCAGCAGTAACGATACAAGTTTAGGTTTTTAGACAGAGGACTTCTGAATATTCACCGTCACTGATGGTCTTGGCCCAGTTTCATGACCTGCACTGGCAGAGAGTACTTTAATCAAAATGTGCATCATTAATCACACGCTGCGTCCCAGGACGACCTTTACGGCTATAAATACCAAACTGAATCAGATGAGAGAAATTTCTAGAAACTCAAACAACTCAGTATTTATATTCGATTGGACAAATCACAACTACGAAGAGTGTTCAAGTCAAACTGGGACTTTTGATTGTAGAGAACACAGTTCAGTACGCCGGAGACATAATCAGACCACCTGCTTCACGTCTGAAACGCGGGCCTCCCAGGAACTCCTTTAATGGCATTTCCATACATGTGGAAATGGCTTGGACTGAGGTCAGGACTGTATGGGGGATGTGGGAATAACTCCCAGCCGAGTTCCTGTATTGTGCAAGTGGTGTTGGTGAATGAGTGTGTGGACAGGTCACACACACAGATGTGTCTCTTCTGCAAGTCACTGACATTGATTTTCAAGTACCAGGCGTTCCACACTCTAAATGTTCACGGGAACGACTGCAGTGTGCTCCGAGCCACATCGGCCGGGATCGTCATTCATGGACGTACGGCCTTCTTTAAGATGTCTGCACCATTCAAACGTTTTACACCGTACTGTGCTTGAAGTCTTCCGTTACGCCTTCATTCAATGGAAATTTCATGTCCCAGTTTGATTTGAACGTCCCTGATATTCATTTTAGCACTTACTACTACTGTGGTACATTTGGCTGAAAAGTCAAATTTCAAATGTTTCTTACAAAATTCGAATAATTAGTTACTATCCTGGTTTAACCTTTACAGTTTGAATGAACCAATCACCATTTACACAATTAATGTCGTTATAACCTCATGGTCACATTTTATTATTATCTTCTATATATTATCTCATGGTCTTAATTTATCATATTGTGGCCACAATATATTAACTTATAGCATCAATATAGTAGCTTATCGTTACTGTGTAGCTTCAATATCTTCTCATGGTAGTTCCAATATATTATCTCATGGTGGCTTCAGTTTATGATGTCATCTGCTCACTGTATTACTCTGTAACCTCAATATACAGTATGGGCGCTTTACTGTAGTATCTGTAGTAATTGTATGACATTACAGCTTCAGTATAAAAGGGTTACAGTGGCTTTAATTATATCTCATGAACTCACTGTATTACTTTGTTTAGCTTCAATATATCTTGTGGCAGGAATCTATTCAATACATTACCGCTGTGGCTTACTGTAGTATCTCATGACCTAAATGTATTACTTTGTAGCTTTAGTATATGAGTTTATAGTGGTTTATTATCCAGTGGCCTCACAGTATTTTAGTTGGTGACCTCAATGCATTACTTTGTAGCTTCAATCCATTATGTCGTAGTGGCTTCAATGTGTTATCTTGTGGCCTCTGTATTGTATTATCTTGATCTGAAGAAGTAGGAAACAAAGGCTTTGAAGCAAAACACACACACACACTCTTTAATGATCTTGAGGAGGGTTGTATGTCGGTGTCAGATCTAAGAGCATATCAGTGTTCGACATCCTCATGACTAATTCATGAACACATTGCTGGCATTCTCTCATTCATCAGAGAGAGATATAAATCTAAAAGTGGATCATTAGTCAGGTTTTACTCCTCGCATTAAACTCTTGCTTCATCAGCTAAGGACACTTCATTCGGCATCTTTGACAAAATGTAAAGAGTAGATTTAATTACTGCCACCTGTTTTTACTTATCTGGATTATCCTAATCTACTTCCAAACCAAATGTTCTAAATGATTTGTAAAGTAATACAGAGGAAGTTTCGCAATGAGATGATGGTTTATTATGTTTTATATGCAAGTATGTAAAATAAAATGTGTTAATAGGCTTTGCAGAAGTTTAAAATCTTTAATGTGAGCAAAATGACAGATGAAAAAAATCATTTTGCATGTTGATCTCAATGCAGATGCAATTTGGGGTGTTTGTAGAAAGAAAGAAAAGCACTAAGCCATAACATGGATTTACAAATAGATCATTGTTGCATCTGTAACATTAAGTGTGTGTATATAAATACAGTATACTGTATATTGCAGCTGTTTAGTTTCAATTTTTTCTGATCACTTCACTTCTCTAAACTTACAGGTGCATCACTATCCTTTCACGGTTAACCCACCATGTAAGGAAAGTTTCTGGTATTCAGGCTACACAGCTGGCAAAGGTCCACAATCGGGTTATTAAACTCATCTGTGTGTAGAGCTATGCACACAATAGCAAAATCTTGAAGCTTATAAAGTCCCCAACATAAGAGCGAGTTCTGTTTCGAGAGCTCGTTTATAAGTCCAATTTGTTCATACAGTAGGTCCAACAAACATTGTCTAGGTACTATAATACTAACACAATTGGCTACACACAGTAAATTACAGTATAGTGTTGTTTAGAGTCGAGCCGATGGTTCAACAACTTGTTTAAGAAAAACGAGCAACCTCTGCTCTCTTTTTACCTCGCTCCATTCTCTCAATTATTTTCACTTTTGGCTCCATCATTATTGCTCAACAGTATCAGCTTCATCGCCGCTGCTTTTACGCTCGCTTCCGGGGATCCGCGTTGCACACACGTGATCTAACTTCCATCAATGCATGTCCATATCTGTGAAAGTTTGTATGAATATATGAATGTATGAATACTGTATGTAGGGGAATTACTGTACAACAAAGATTGTTCTACAAAACGCTACATACAATTTCTGTTTTCTATACAATATTTAGCACTATTCATTACCATTATTAGCACTATTTTGTATTATTATGCCTTTGTTTGTTAACAAATCCCAAACTCTAGTCACCACTTGGTCGCACTCACAACGCACCTGCTCAAGCCTAATTCTAACTAATTAAAGCTAAACCTTTTTAATCTCTCTTAGAGGATAAAGAGATCTGAATCAGGTGAAATGCTCTACCTGTTAGAAGACAGCACACTAGCCTTTATATTTAAAATACAATTACAGTACAGCTTATTTTAGGTGGCCTTGAAAAGAGAAGAAAAATGAAAGTGAATTAAAAAGGATTTTAAAAAATGAGAACTACATCATGTTATCTACACAAATCGTATAGACGGTATTGTGCTGTTTGTGTTTTTGAATTTTATTGGTCCTGTGTCAAATCCAGACTCAATAATATTGTGGCGTGGGCGGGGCGGCGGCTGACGACCAGCATGCCTTGCGGGGATGTCGGTGCTATACGTGTTCATGCTATACGTGCTGTACTGAATAAAGTACTCCCATCCATTTGCATTGGGCAGCAAATAAGCTCACTCGTCTCTCCACCATCCTTTCCGGCGATAAAACGCTACATTGGTGTC
>JAOVVB010233446.1:0-10158 GCA_028570985.1 Heterobranchus longifilis
ATATATAATGTTTTATAAAATCAATATAACAAAAATAAATTTGCCCTTTAAATCTACCTGGAAGTGATTTACAAAATCAACCTCCATTTGCATTTAGCATGCTCATGATTGACAGAAGTAACACATACTGTAGTTGTTATGTATAACATCAGGGTTTTTTATGCACAAAGAAGCATTGTTAAAAAAAATAACATCCATTTCATCCTTAGAAAACTATTATATTGCCCTACTGAATATGCCTCTCCTGCCTGTCCAACTCCTCAACATGAGAATCAGTTTCAATAATAATATCCTGCACACTGGACAGTCAAGACTCCCACTGACCAACCCTCAGCAGTAAAAAGAGAATGAGATCTTTACTTTTACCTTATGGAATCCATAGACTACACAATATTGCCAAAAGTATTCTCTCACCCATCCAAATCATTGAATTCAGGTGTTCCAATCACATCCATGGTTAGATGTGTATAAGATCAAGAACCTAGGCATGCAGACCACTTCTACAAACATTTGTAAATGAATAAGTCGTTCTCAAGATCTCAGTGAATTCCAGCATGGTACCATGACAGGATGCCACCTGTGCAATAAGTCCAGTCATGAAATTTCCTCGCTACTAAATATTCCACATCCAACTGTTAGTGGTATTATAACAAAGTGGAAGCAATTGGGAATGACAGCAACTCAGCCAAGAAGTAGTAGGGATTGTAAAATCACAGAGCGGGGTGATGAGTGGATGCTGAGATAGTGCACAAAGGTCACCAACCTTCTGCAGAGTCAATAGTTGCAGACCTCCACACTTCATGTGGCCTTCAGATTAGGTCAAGTGCATAAAGAACTTCATGGAATGGGTTTCTATGGCTGAGCAGCTGCATCCAAGCTTTATCCAAGTGGTGAGCTTCTGCTCAGAGTGACGAATCATGCTTCTGTCTGGCAACCTGATAGACGAGTCTTGGTTGCCAGAAGAACGGTACTTGGCTGACTTCATTGTGCCAAGTATAAAGTTTGGTGGAGGGGGGGATTATGATGTAAAGTTGTTTTTCAGGAGTTGGGCTCAGCCCCTTAGTTTTAATGAAAAAAAAAACAAAACAACAATTTGGACAATTTCATGCTCCCAACTTTGAGGGAACAGTTTGGGGATGGCAACTCCCTGTTCCACATGACTGCGCACAAGTGCACAAAGCATAGTCCATAAAGACATGGATGAGCGAGTTTGGTGTGGAGGAACTTGACTGGCCTACACAGAGTCCGGATCTCAACCAGATAGAACCTTTGGAATAAATTAGAGAGGAGACTGCAAGCCAGGCATTCTCGTTCAACATCAGTGTCTGACCTCACAAATGCGCTATTGGAAGAATGGTCAAAAATTCTCATAAACATACTCCTACACTTTGTGGAAAACCTTCCCAGAAGAGTCAAAGCTGTTAAAGCAGCAAAGGGTGGGCCAAGATCATATTAAACCCTATGGATGTAAAGTAAATATACTTTTGGCAATATAGTGTATATCTCACTGTTCCTGTAACATTAAGACACCAGCTATTCTTCTTTAACTCTAATCATGAAATGTAAGCTGCAAAAACCAGAGGTTAGCCAAGGTTTACAAAATTGTGTCCCCCTGAAAACACCAATATATGTACATTATGTACATAATGTATTATTACATTATTATATACAGTATACTCCATGGACAGATAACCCAGAGGTGAAGGGTTGAATACTGAACATCTTGCACTGTTTGCCTACAAACAAGTGGAAATTTTATTCATATTTACCTCTTCACCTCAATATTCTATCACCTTGACTTGAAAATACCAAGATGCCTTATGGTTGGACCCATCTGCCCTAGGGCAATTCAATTTTGCCTCTCGCTTTACAAACCTCTGTGTTAGATGTGCATATAATTGAATCAAAATTCAGGAGGGAGTAACCTCCTGCACTATGAAGAACCTCAGAGCACTATGAATAACTTATGTTATATGGAGTGGTCATCTTACTGTGCTGACAGGCTTGCAACCCACATACCCAATGTTTGCTATGCTCCTCACACAAGACGTGGGCAGCCATCCAGGGTAGCATTTTTCTAGGGGTGGCAAAAGTTCAGAATGGTGACAACATTTGCACTAATGTTTTTCTATCGCTAGTTTGCATGTTGCATCTTTCAGAATATATAAAAACGATCTACACAACCCCAAGGTGAAATGGATTAGTCTTGTCTCTTAATTGGGGTGGGTAATGTCCTGATGCTTGTTGAGTAAAAAATAAATAAGAAAAGGTCAAAACCATTAGGTGTCCAAGTGGAAAGACATGAAAAAAAGTCATAAGAAGGTATGCAGCTATGTCATCACTTTATGAGTATACCATTATTTATGTAATGAAACAGGCTAGTATAAGATATATGTTAGTTAAACTACTGTACCTTTTTCTATTGATAGCTTACATAATATTGTATATAATTATAATTGGAAGAAAACCATTAAACTGATTTTCATACCCTCTGGGGGTGTGCTGGGGTGTGCTTCAAGTTTTTTACACTTTTTTTATGATTCATCTTAAAATTGATTTTACACCTCATCATTCTCCATACCTTAACAAAGTAGGAACAAGTGTTTTGAGTATTTGATTAATTTGTGAAAAGATGTACCCTTTCTGTAAGGCTCTTAGTCAAAGTGTTTCATACCAATAACTGCCTTTTGTCATTACTTACTGGGTTTATGTTATTAAAAAAAATAAAATAAAGCATTCTTGCTCTATAGCATTTATTTGCATATGCATTTTCCACAGTACGTATGTAAGTGGAATATTTCAGTTATTTTACCTGTTTACCTTTACTTTGTCAGTTTTCACTTTGTGGAGTATTTTGTGTAGAGTGGTGAGAAAAAGTATGTGAATCAATTTTTAAGAAAAGTCTGAAACATAACAAAATGGAAAAAAGCATCAAAGTGTCTAAAAACTCTGTTTACAGTATTTTTTTATTATCTGTAAATGTTATAATTCTTCATTTGTCTTGTTCCAAATTTCTGAATAAAATGCTAGAGCAAACTTAAGGCAAAAAGTTCATGTATTTATTTATTTATTTATTTATTTATTTAATCATTCATTTATTGATTGATTGTCAGGGCACTCAAGGAGACTTTGCCCAGCATAGGCTGAAGGTGAGCCCACTCCTCCCATTAGTGAACTCCCCTGTCTCCACAGGTTTGTATAGGGTGATTTTTTCCCCACCAGGAACAGTCGGGGGATGACTGCTTAAAGCATTGTTGACCCAGGTCCTAGACGGTGACCCAGTGGCATGGAGAAGAATGGAAGCCCCCAAGGAGTTAAATTGTGGCCATGTACTGCAATCTGTAACCGATTTCACTGGCATGACCCAGAAGTGTTGGTGAAAAGATTTTGGTGCCCACAGTCCCAATAAATGGCTCCCTATCAACCAGCACCTCCCCCGGGACCTTATTGGGCCCCTGCTAAGTCAGCTTAAGGGCAGGAATACATGCTCATGCTGTACTCATGCTTATGCTGTACTCATACATGTTCATGCTGTACTCCACAAGATGACAAGATTTTAATACTGCAAGTAATTTTTCCAAGATGAAACGTTATATACTGGGCTCAGTGACCCTGAGGAGCGTAAACAAATCCAAAGCAATATCACATATTTCACTATTTTAGCCATGGTGCATGGTAGCCAGCCATGGATTACGAATTCTTAATATAACATGGAGGATAGAGGCATGTTCTTCTGTACCCGGATCCCCAACCAGCTTTTCTGTATATTTTTTATGGTTAGTAACACTGAAACCTGACAAGGGTACAAAATAACCATCTTCAGAGGTTATTCAATTAACATTTCACATTCTATTAACGGTTTTCTCCTGTGGGCCTAATTGTTTCTGTTTGTTAGAGCATGCATATAGACATGCATACCGATTTTTGAAGCTCATTATCCAAGACTAAAGTCAGAGTATGCCCTCCTGGAAAGGGCTAGGTGGCACATTCATGATCACACAAAATTAAGAAGAAGAAAAAAAAAAAACATCAAAAGCTCAGGCTTCATACTTGATGTTCACCGCACTTACAGTATTTGAAGCATGTGAAGTATGCGTTCAGAATAACATTTGCACCTTACAAAAGCTAAGAAGGGCATAAATATACTGAGAAATTAAATCTACAAATCAAAAATGGAAAATATATGGCACACTATGCTTTCCAAACAAAGTTATTGACCATTTAAGGAGGACAATGTTCAGAGAAACCAAATCATCATCTGAACAAGTTTTTAAAAGAAAAAATGACACCAAGGTTGCACATGGCATCTGTGTGTCACTCCACACTTTTCCCCCAGAGTGGCCTATTCACACCATCTCAAAGCAAACTGCGAAGAAAACAAACCAGCGGATTTTGTCACATGTTTGTCTTCCTAAGTACTTTGCACTGTCATGGTAGGGATAAAGTGTGTTTTTGCTCTCTATCTGAAATAACCAATACTTTTACACAGAAATAAAGGTATTGATACCTGCTAGTGTTTAACAGAAAGATTAAAAAGAAACAAATTATCTTTATTAAAGAAATGGGAACAAATATTTTATTGTGACAGGCTAAAGAATATATTTAAAAGTTGGTTTAAAAGTTTTCTGTAACAACCTCAGCAGCAACCTCATTTCCCCTCTCCTCTGTTTCAACCATTCAGCATTCAGTACTAATCACTGACCTGATAATCTGTCATCATCTGTGCCTGTTTCTCACTGGTTTGTGCAGTAAATAAAAATGTTTGTATGCTTGAAAACTAAAATGAAAACTCATGACCTTAAGGACCCTGGTCAGGTTGTATCAATTTTGTGTCAATATTGCTTTAGTTCTTCAAGAACAAGACATTTTTGTCCAGAAGAGTTTATCCTGAATATTTTCAGACCAATGTGGCACTAAACTGGCCATCTTTGCTTCAGTCTCTCTAAGGGGAAAAGGCAAAGCTGGTGTTGCAAGAAATGTGATAATTGTCACATGAGCAAAGGGGCCCCTGAAGTTACTTCCCAAGCGACATAACTAATTGGTCTTAATACCCAGCTCTGACATGCCATGACACATACCTTACAGTTTTATGTCATCCAGGACACACCAGAGACATCCTAGGCCACTTGAGGATGTGAAAAAACAGAACAGACGAAGATGCTGCCTGTAAATCTCAGAGGTGCAAAGGCTGTCTTTTTGCACTTCCATATTCATCAAAAAGGTTGTAAAATTAATTTCATTTTTAATGCAATTGTATTTGGTATTTTTCATTACTGGGTTACCAAATGAAGGATCACAATGGCATTAAGTGCCACAAAAAGGTTTACACATTCACTTAAAAAGTGGTAGAAAAGGACGAGGGATAGACAAAAATCCACCATGAAAGATTATACATTGTTTTATATGACAAACGTATGGAATATTGTGTTATATAATATGCTTACTGATTCTGGTTTTATCTCGTTGTTTAATGTTGTTTTTTTGTTGATGTTTTTGTAAATTTTGACATCAGAGAAGGGCTTTGCTTGTACTATTAATCTACAAGTGCAGTGATATTTAACTTAAGTGACTGTGTAATAGTCAGGTGTTTTCCTGCTAATATAGAAGTAAGACAAATAATAAACATTAGACTTAAAATTTCAAAATGGAATGCAGCTATATGATGCCATTTCAAATTACAAAAGTGGCTGGTGATCAGTCTAGTAGATGGAACCCAATCTTTTTGAGCACACTACACAGATGAGGAGGGAACAAAACTCACTCATACACTCACTCATCTTCTATACTGCTTTATCCTGTATTCAGGGTCGCAAGGACCTGGAGTCTATCCCAGGAGGCCCAGGGCACGAGGCAGTGTACACCCTGGACAGGGTGCCAATCCATCTCAGGGGAACAAAACTGGACAGGCTAAATTACTTCATTGATTGATTTAAATAGACAAGCAAACCTGTGATTCCACTGGCTCTACTAGTTGACTACTTGACCAGAGTCTCCATTTAAATAGCATCTTTTTGCACTTCCATATTCATCAAAATAATATTTATTACTGAAATATGAAATTCAATAACCCATGAATACACTCACTCATCGTCTATACCGCTTTATCCTGTATTCAGGGTCGCAGGGACCTGGAGCCTATCCGAGGAGGATGCAAACTCCATGCACACAGAGACAGGAATCGAGCCTGGCCAGGAATCTAACCCTAACCTAAATCTAACCTAACAGCGCTATGCTAGTCCCTATGAATACAAATTATGAAAAATTCAAAATAATTCAACTTGAACATAGTTCGGAGTAAGTCTTGTGTTTATAGGAATTCTACAGTATATTTTAAATAACTCATTGTGATTTTCCTGATTAGTTTCACATTCTTTATTTTATTTCCTGTGCATGAGCATTGTAAGATGATGAAAAGTAATAAGTGGTGACACCTGAACATCACACTTATATGCAATTGTTCTTTATCCCATTCCAAAAGCATTGGCATTAAATGGTAATAAAGAAAATTATGTAAATGAACATAAACGGTGGCAAGGAAAAACTCCCTGAGATAACAATAGGAAAAAAACCTTGAGAGGTACCAGACTCAGCAGGAAATCCATCCTCAATTGGGTGATAACAGATAGCAGGAATTGTTTTGCAGGTATAATTTGTGTTAGACAGTTGGAAGTTTAATATAACAGGAGAAGTGTTTACAGTAGGTTAATATGGAGACAAGTTCATTATTGGATGCTCAAGTAGATTGTAGGAAATTCCAGTTCTGAACTTTTAAGCGACTGCAGTCACAAGTCCTCAGAGAACAACTGTCTGCCTCAGCTGAGGCCTTCATGGTAAACGGGAACCGTCCCCAGTCACCACATGCATCCCAAGCAGACCACACAGGCCTCGATGCAACAAGATCTCCAACCAGAAGCAAAGCACCAGGATGAGTTAGACAGGTCCAGAGCGCAGAGGGGGTGTGGATCACTGGCAGCTCAGGAGCACCATGTGCAGCTCAACAGAGGGAGACAGGGAGAGGGTGAGATGAGATGAGAAAGGAAGGGAAGGGAAGGGAAGGGAAGAGATAACTGGTGGGGGAAAAGTTTCTGGCAGACTACTCAATTTCTTTCACACTAATCTAGGCAAACTATGAATGTCTTTGCTTTGTGCATAGGGACATAGTTATGCTGGAACAGATTTGGGCCCTAAAGCTAAAATGTATATAAAGCTAATATGTATAACATTATATACAACTGTGTTATTCTCTGTGGTAACAGTTTGAGTGCGTGAGTCAGTTGTTCACAACATTTGGGCCATAAAGTATATTACTGTAGTGTACTGTATTATAATTATCTGTTGGCTATGAAGAAGGCTCCCATATAAAGCTTGACATATATTTAAAACATCTTATTAATATTATGTTTATACTGCCTTAATTAAATGCAAGATTAAAATAAATAAAATGCTTTTAAACAAGCCATTTTTGTAGTTAACTGTATTTTTACCTAAATTTTTAAATATTTTTAGCCCTATTAAGGGAAAAAACAACATTCTATTATGTAACATTAATTTTTTAAAGTTATTTTTAGACATTCAGATGAGTCCCCAGTTTATATTCGTGTGTGTGTGTGTGTGTGCAAGCAATAAAATGTGAAAAAGAAAGATTGCCTGATGTTTGTCTTTTTCCATTTTTGTATTTGCCAGGACTTAAACAAGGCAATTACATTTTTACCCCTATTGCGATTTCATATAAAAAGTGAAATAATAGGTCTTTGAGGTATGAAAAACTGCATTATCCTTGGAGTATTTCAGACAGTGCATTAATATGCACAATTTGGGGAACCTTTGAGACCAACGTTAACTTGTTAAAGAAATAGAAAAGTATGGAACCTTTGAATACATGTTTCCATATCAGTAGGCAGACTACTTGGGGAAATAAGTGAAACATATGAAACATATACACCTTATGAAGCTTTTCCCAACCCCTCAAGGCCACTAAGCATTTACAGTAGGACATAACAACCTAGGCTAGACCTGCAGGTCATTTTGTATTAAACAGAGGTGTAATATTACCAGACATACCATTTGTTAAAAAGAACTGATTAGGGTGAAACTCTGCATAAGACCAAACTCAGATGGATCAAAATTCACGTGCAGAGGCACTTTATTATAGTCTGAGCAGATACAGTGAAATCACAAATAAATTAAATTTTTAATCAGGTAGCAGACAGAGAATAAGCAGTCAAAGAATAATCAGGCTAAAGGACAATCCAAAGCAAACAATAGGAAGGGCGTCACAGCAAAGAGCATCAGTAAGATAACAAAACTTAAAACTTGTTTGGCAAGAAGTCACATGATTATGAGGGGATGAACTTGGTATGTTTACACAATGGAAAATAAATTCGATAGTTAATTTTTTTTTTTTTTTGCAAAGGTCATAGTACAGTAGAACCTTTGAAAACTAAAACATCTGCTGGAAAGGGTAGTGCCCTCTGCTGATGTTATTTGTAAATTCCTGTGTGGCATGATCACATACAAGTTATAGAGAGGAGACAGGTTGAGCTGACACAAGATTCTCATCTGTGTGTGATTATGGTCAGTCTACAATATCTGTGCTACATTTTCAGCTTCTGCAGGGAACCTGACAGAGTATCAGAGCTTCAAGAAGATTGTCTGGAAAAGTGGGTTGGCTGGACACTAGAAACAGCACTGCTGACACTTGGTCTCTACAGCTCTCTAAGATTGGCTGCCCTTTAACCTAGTGCAGCAGTTAAAGAACTCCTGTCAGCTCTTGACCTCCTTCAAAGTGCAGCTGCTGCTCTTCGTGTAGGTCAAGGAGGACTTCGCATTGAGTTTAGTGGAGGCTTAAGGGACAAAGCATGGGTGCATGTTTATTTTAACTCTTTTTCAGCATGCATTCAACTGGCAATACAAAAAAATAAACACAAATGTGTTTGGTATTTACAGAACATGTGTTCAGAATTTTAATTAGAACAATATCTGATGATCATTTGAATTGATACCTCATTTGGAGTGAAATTCTGCTTTGACAGTTTACACTCACTGCAACACAATCATCAGCCATCTCACAGACACTTGTGGTCTTCATGGCTTCTCCATCAGTTTTTTTTCCCGATAAAACTGTCTCCTGTGGACATGCAGCCACAGATAGAGGAGATGGGAGGTGATAGGCAAGCTCTGCAAGCTGGTGCAGATGGTGAGGAATGAGTTAGCAGGTGTGGGATATGAGAGTGAGTGCAGGGGATTATGGGGGATCTGCTCACAGCTGTCTGCTTCACCAGTGCTTCTTGGAGTTAGCTAAGTCTCATCTGTGAGTCCTTAGCCTCCTGTCTTCTGTGTACCATGTCCTCTGGGTTTCCATTAGGAGTCAATCATATTACATATTAACAGTGACTGAAAAAGCTACTTGGATAAGTAGTGAAATGTTTCTACTGTACTAAGAAGTCGTCCAGTTGACATAACTCAACTTCCAGATAACCTCACCTGGGTGACTGAGAATCTTCACAGACATATTAACAGTATTAGGAGCCCACAGTATGAGAAGCTGCTACCATCATAAGACCTAAATTTTAAAAACACAGTGAACAAAAACATCTTTTAGAGATTACGTTAAGAAGGATAGTAGGCATTTTGTTTGGGCAAAAGTAATATAGCCTCTGTCTGTCCTACATTTGCAGTAGATTATACTTATTGTGAAGAGAGAACTTACTTGTTCCTGCTACATACACAAAATAGAAAAAATGGCTAGTGACAAGGAGGCTGAGAGGGAAAACATGCTGCCTGATGAAGCACTACTGATTCTGACAGTCAAAATAAACAGCTGTCATCCTGGACCACCGACAGACAAATCCTGTCAACATATTGGGCAAGGGAACCACAGAAACATTGCAAAACAAAGAAAACCTTATTGTTCCGTGCACAAAAATGGCCAGCCAACAGTTTCTTAAAATTGGTCTAAACCAGTGGCGGCTGCTCTAAGACTACAAGGGAAGCTCCGCTTCCTCTACTATGTCATAAAATAAATGCTCATATATGCACTGTCGTATTTATATTGGTTTTAATAAAAGTGCGCTAGAACGCTTTCAACTTCATGACTAGCTCGTTCAGAATCAGGTATTTATTGTAGATTGTTTGACGCGATTTTCTTGTCATACATTT
>JAOVVB010233447.1:0-10158 GCA_028570985.1 Heterobranchus longifilis
AACTCATAAATATGTTTTTTTTCTGATAACTCATAAAATGTTTTACCATTGTAGATACTTGCTGATAGAGTACACATAGCACATTATGGTACATGGTTCTAACATAGTACAAACTTTTGCACAGTGTTTACCTGCTGATCTTTAGTAGCCAATGTGGTACCCAAAAAGTACTATGGTAGCCCCCAAAGTATTTTGTTACACAGCATAGTACGTTCACTGTACCGCCTGAAGTGACACAGTATCAACCTTCGTACTCTATGAAGTCCTATAGTTCCTAACATTATAATGTCTAAGTCCAATGGTGATACTATAGTATGTTACTGTATGTACTTAAGTTTTCTATAGTAAACTAATTTCTTATGGTAATCATTGAGTTCCGTTTTGTACTGGTTACTGCTATATATTATCCATACCACAATAATGATGAATTTTACCAAAAAATAAAATGCTGATTTATTTGATTAACAGCAGCTCGGACAGTAGTGCAGCTGAAAAGCAAAGGTACGTATTATTGAACGTGTAATGTATTATGATTTCTAAAGTAATGGATCATTTATTACATATTTCCAGTTAGAGATTCTAAGTTTAAGAATAAAACAGTTCAGGAATAAAACTGTTTTAAAAAGAGGAAAAGGTATAATCATTGATATGTATGATGACACACACACAGGCACCGCTCAGCCATAACATTAAGTCCATTAACATTAAAACCACTCAGGTTTTGTGTTTCCCTTGTGCCACCTCGGCGTGTGGCTCTGCAGGCCCTCTGAGGTTATGCTGTGGTGTCTGGCAGCAGGACGTTGGCACCGAATCCTTTGGGTGCTGTAGGTTGCGGAGTCGGCCCTCCATGGATCGGACTTGTTTGTTTGACGCATCCCTTGGCTGTTCAGTCAGATTGGGATCTGGGGAATTTGGAGGCCGGATCAACAACATTGAACTCTTTCCCTGCTAAGCCATATAGCTATTATTGTTATATAAATTACTTTATACACAGCTATTAATATAGCTAAAATGACAATTAATAGGAAATCACTGAAGTATAAAAGCAATAAAACACCCTGTGGTGGTCACATTAACTCCTCACATCACCCTGTAGCCGTAGTATAGTTTTATTTTATCTTTTTACTTATTTTGTAAATAAGAAATTGTTCATTGATTTATTGTAAAGTCACCTTCATGATTTAATCACAATCACAGACTGCCTTAAAATAAAAATAAGAAGGTTTAATTTCAGTGTTCATATTTCCCTAAATATACAGAGGATGGACATTTTATGAATGGCAGTTAAGCTTTTTTATGGAATGTGATTATAGTTTGTCCTCACTTGTTATTACAGTGGAATAAATCATGCTGTATGGTTAGTAAGCAGAATTATAAGAATCAGATTTGTTTATGTGATTAAGAGATTTTGTGCGGGCATGGTGAGATGTGAACTTGTGTCTCTTTGACCTTTGCCCAAAAAGAATCAATGTTAGACAAGGCATTCATTGTTTTTTCTTTAACCACAGTATCTCAGGTCATACAGGCTGCATTGACCAGTTCAATCGGAACACATACTGGCAAACTTTGAACTTATTGGAAGCTTATTCCTAAAAGGATTGTAAATTTAATCACTCAATCAGCCAAGACATAATCAGTGTCTGAAGTTAAGGCCAATGAAGCTACTGGTGTTGGCACAAGGAGATCTGGGAAGCAGCCTTTGTTCCAGATCATTTCCAAGGTGTTCAGGGCTCTGTGCAGGATGCATGAGTTCTTCCATTCCAATCTTAACACATCGTGTGATAATTTATGGAGCTGAATTTTTGTGCACAAGGGCGTTGTCATACTGGAACAGGTTTGGTCATCTTAGTTACAGTGAAGGGAAATTGTAATTCTAAAACATATAAAGGCATTCCATATAATTAAAAATATGGTTAAGATTTTGATAAGATTTTTTTTTCAGATATTTTCTGTTGATATTGGAGATTTCCACTACAATTCCACTTTGAGACCACTTTGAAAAAAATGATCCTGGTTTTATTGTTTGCCAAAAGAAGAAAGTGACATCACTAAAGAACTGGATGTGGATATTTAAGGTGTGCAACAGGCAACACCCTTGGTGACATAGTTTACCATTACTTGTTAGTTAGATTAGCTTCGCCATCCCAGCAGCAGACATTGGACACAAATGATGGTTCACTTATGGCAGGCATTCACACTCTTTAATCGTTAGCAAAGAATGCTTCCAAAATTTTGCTTAGCCTCTACTTCCCATGACGGTTGTCCTAATCTAGCCCAGATGCTGCCTTTAGGTCTCACTGCCTTTAGGAGTACTGCTACCAAAATAGTCTAAATGCTTACCATGACCTATGTGTATGACTCGGTTGTATAAATTCTTTGTCTTATGTTGCTACCCAAGAATTACAAGTTTCACAGTTTTGGGCTTTCTAGAAAACAAATAAATAAAAAATCCAAGGGTTTGGTAACCAGCATTGATGATTTTGAGTTGCCTTCATTTGGGGTTATCAAGCAAAGAAGGCACATATTTGTGGGAACCAATAATATTAATAATTAAAATTAATAATAATAATTACACAAAATAAAGCCAGAATATAAAAAAACCCAAGCTAACTCAGTCAACTATACAATACTTATTTACTCTATATGAGTACTATACTGATGCAATGATTTTCTGGCATAACAAATATTTTTGTAATAAGCAAAAATATCTATTATACATCAATATGTTTGTATTTGATAGCGTTACAATTTCATTTCATTCCACTGTGAGATCCACAATGTTAGCTCTATGAAGACATGGTGTGCAAAGATAAAGCTGGACTTTATGCACTTGCATGTGTCCTGCACAATCCCATGACTAAACTAAAAACATACTGAACTGGAACTGGAGCCTCCTAGACATCATGAAATCAGTGCCAGAGCTCAGTAATGCCCTTGTAGCTGAATGAAGACTAATCCACACAGCCACACAGTTTAAAAATCTAGTGGAAAGCCTTTCCAGAAGAGAAGGGTGGAGCACATTATAACATCAAAGAGAGACTACATCTTTTGGAGTGGGAGCGTCAACATAAGCATACTGGTCTGATGATCAGGTGTGCATTAACTCATGGACATATAAGGAATATTAAAATAAAGAAATAATAAAAAGGAAGTTAAAGTAAAAAATAAAAAAAAACTTAGGTGTGTCAAAAGATTTCACAGATTTTACTCAATACATAACCAGAGCTCTATACCGACCTATTAGAGACCTACTTATTAGGTCTGGGTTTTTTATCTGATTTTTTGCTGTTTGCTGTGTCACATTAAAATTAAAAAAAATATTCTGATATAATTTACTTTGATTTCTTAATTTATTTCCTTCTTTTCTTTCTTCCTTTCTTCCTTCACATAAACCTACCATTTTACTGGGCGTGTCTGTGTTTTATATATAATTGCTATTGCATTTCTGCTAAGTGTGATTAACAGGTCTGTCTTGTTTAGAGTAAAAGAAGCAATCAAATTTTCCAAATTTCCTTTTTCAAATATGGCAGATTTATAGCTTTGGCATTGAAATTATTATTATTATTATTATTATCATTATTATTATTATGATGATGATATCCCAAGCACCATGACTTCAGCACAATGACAACATGACTATGATGTCATCGCCATTGGTCTAATAATGCTTTTTTAATAGTGCTAATGTCATAAATGTGCGAAGGCCCTCTTCTTCTTCTTAAGATTTTTTTTGTTTTTAAAATTTTTTCTCAATCATTCTGGCCTTTTTGGGGGGTCTTAACATGTTCAAAACCTCATGGAAATAGGCACACAGGTTGGAAACTGCTGCCAATAGGATGTCTGCCAGTCTTCTTCAGGAGATTTTGCTGCATAGTTCATGCATACTTGCACCTACACATGTCAAACTTTGTACACTTCTAGATCTCATTGAGCTGAACAGTTTTCACTGCATGTCATTGGCCACACACACACACACACACACACACACACACTCGCTCATGTGTGTGTCCCGCAATGGATTGGCACCCTGTTCAAGATATACCCCACCTCCAGCCCTAGGTCTCCTGGGATAGGCTCCAGGCCCCCGTGCCCCTCCATACAGAATAAAGCAGTATAGATGAGGAGTAAGTGAGAATTTAATTAAATTAATTAAATTAAATAATTTGTGCATGTTGTCAGATTCCTGGTTCAATAATCTCCATTTAGATGTTAATTGTACTATTGTATCATGTCCGGTTGCTAAGACAGGGCTCGTGCCATTATTATTATTTTTTCCAAGGTGCACCTTGGAAAATAAACTAAATAAAAATCCTGTTTTTAGAATAGAAAGAAGATATAACTCTTAGACTTATTTTGACACCAGGATTTCCCTGCTACTCTTAAAATAACTTTAATTAACTTTATCTGCAGCTTGGGTTTATAGCAGGAAAAAAAGCAGAAAAAAAGCATGTTTTTGATGACAGATGGAATAACCAGGTTGGATAGTGTGCATTAATGTGCTTTAAAACAATGTTTTGTATTAAAACCTCAATTCTATTAAGGGAACAGGAAGTTAAGGTATTTAACAACATGAATTTCAGCAAAATTGAAAATTTGATTCATTTCACCTACTGAAATCTATTAGTGCAAAACTAACCTGTGTGACTTACAGTAATACCTCACTTGATATGATGACTTTAATTTAGCATTTTAAAATTGACAAATCCATTTTGTTGCTGATTCCATACTAATGTAGTTCTGAACCAATGTTAGAATTTGTTTTATTATTATTACTGAGTAAGAATTTTAACAAAATCTAGAAATCTTTTTTCAAAAATGTGACTAATTTTTCCCTATGGTCAAAATTACTTACAAAATACTTCTGGATCAACAAAAACAAATACAATGATTCAGGTTATTGGCGTGTTGACAAAATGAGGTTTACTAAAATATCAGGTTTCTATTTCTTTCTTTATTTTTTGTCAATCTGTGAAACATTAGCAACAAATGTGTCATTATATAAGTATAACTTTATAACACACAAAGTATGTAGTGATGTGATAGCTGTGAAAGGACCGTTGTGAGTGTCAGTTCAGTTTCTAGTATTCCAGTGTTGAAGTACCTCAACTCCGGTGACTGAAGAATTGTCTCAAATCTCAGAATATTCAGGTTTAACTTTTAGTATTAGCTTGCCTCAGTGCACGGATTAGCCCATCCATTACCTGTAAACTTCTTAGGAGATAACAGCGGTTAATAGGAAACCACTTTTGAGAGAGAAAAAAAAAGTTAAACCGTCAAAATGTAAAAACAGCCCAAGGACTATGAAAAATATGATGTAATTGTGGAATGACCTATCCTTGAGTATTCGTGAGGCCACATCACGGAGGGTGTTCAAATCCCATCTAAAAAACGTTTCCTTTGGCGTTTAAACCAACATGAGATGTTGATTTCATATGTTGTGTTTAGATTAGAGATGTGGGATTAGAGATGTGTGTGATATGATTTTATTTATGTTTTTTTATATTATTTTATTATTTATGTAAAGCACTTTGGGGCATTCGTTGTTATTAAAGTGCTATACAAATAAAGTTGAGTTGAGTAATCCGCTGATATCCACCAATCTGCCATAACTTTAAAACCACTAACAGGTGAACTGAAAAATATTTTTGCCTAATATTCCACTAAGACTCAGTAACAATAACAGCCTGAATAAAAATGCACCATGTAGCCACTTCAATCAGAACAGACTGTCCCGATCCGGGTGAAATTTTCAATCAAAATGAGAGGGATGATGTAAGCCTGTGATTATCCATTTAATAGAGCTCTTACTGTATGTGTGATGTCAGACCCGATGTAAAATTAGCCAGCTGCCATTTTGTCTGGCCATCAGTCTGAGGTTTTACAATGCTGGACAGTTGTTGTGCGTGAAGAATACCCCAACAACCTGGAAGACTTTTGTTTTATTAGTTTCCCATTAACAAAAAGAATGAGATTTGTTGTTATCAGTCACCCAGCAGGAAGATGAAACTAATCCTGGTCACAGATGAGCCCCTGTTGGTCTCACTGCTGCTTGTGTAGTGACTATTTTATCTCAGGTAATGGCATCGTAATAAACGTTCGGTAAATGTAATACAATAAACATTTGATATACTGTACATGATGAACTTGTGTTACGTTTGCTAATTTACAGTAGATGAAGAGGTTAATGGAACGGAGCTGCCGTTATGTTTTCATTAGCCTTACTGTGCGTTTCACGGTATTCGGTGGGCATTTGTTCTCTAATCACTCTGGTTTTATTATATGTGCTAAATGTTTAAATACACCACAATGAGTGCATGCGCAGTGACTTCAGTGACCTCACTCTTCAGAGAGCATAAATAGCAATGAATAGTAGAAAAAGTAGATCAGAAACTGGTGTCTTTAATAACAGAATGTGAACTAGTCTGATGTTCTGAATAAACAATTGTATCCTCATTGGATGCCAGTGCATTGTCCTAAAAAATCTTTTAAAGAACAGCTGGAGGTTTATAAAAAATCAGTAATACCAATTACTGAAGTTTCTAAACATTATCATTGCTATTATCATATAAATGCTTCTTCTTCTTCTTTTTCTACAATAGGCATTTGAGCATCAGAACCAGATCATGGATCAAAAAAGGAGGTGGCTTGACCTAATGAATCATTTCCTTTTACATCATGTACTGTACTGTGCAAAAGTCTCACGCCCCCCATAGGGAAAAATGGTAAAAATTATTTTCTGCAACAAGTTGTGCCTGAAGATATATTTAAAAAATCTGTTTTTTTTTTAAATTTATTTATTTATTTTATTTAACAACCTCAGCAGCAACCTCATATCCCCTCTTGTCTGTTCCAACCACTCAGCATCAGCAGTATACTAATCACCGGCTTGATCATGTCATCATCTGCACCTATTTCTCACTGGTTCGTGCCGAAAGTTAGATGTGTTTTATGTCTGAATGTTTCGTAGGTCACTGTGTGGCTTAACAATCAAAATAGAACTAGAGAACTCTTCATCAAGACTATATTAAAAATACAATACAGTCAAGACTTTTGCCCAGTACTGTAGATGTCACTATCTAGGGAAGAGATGACATCAGGATGCAATATGGGAAGAAGTCAAGCCAGTAGGGAAATGTGGAGCTTTTCTGGGAAACATTGGGTTCTAGCATTCATGTGGATGTTACTTATCACCTATCAGAACACGGGGAAGGCCAAATACGCCCCTTCAGGAAAACAGTATGCCGTAACAGCAAAGGGCTCTATCAGTAGGATAATGCACCCTCACACCCTGCATACATTTGTTCAGGAATGGTTTGAGGAACGTGACAAGTTCAGGATGTTGACTTGGACTCTGAATTCGCCGTGTTGGACCAAACAAGTCTGATCCATGGACGCCTCACATCACAATTTACAGGACTTAAAGAATCTGCTGCTAATGGCTTGTTGCCAGATGGCACAGCACATCTTCAGATATTTTGTGGAGTCCATGCCTAAGCTGTTTTGTAGGCACAATTAAGAGCTACAGAATGTTTTAATGTTATGGCTGATTGGTGTATTGTGTTTCTTAACTTTACATATTTTACTTTATGACTAAAAACAATAACTGGTTCACCAAGTTTTAACAAACTGATAACAAAGGCCTAGTAATGTTATAAACACACCCATGTAAACGTAAAATATAAATCTGTAGAACTTCCTGCATAGGTCAAAAGATATTTAAAAATCCAACATGCTTTTATTCTATACAGTAGATCATAATATGCAGGAGCTCAATGAGGCAGGTTAGGCTTCAAATTCAATCACATTATTTAAATATTAAAGATTACTACTAATCAGTTTATGCATACTGAATTAGATTTTTTTAAGTTAACTATGAAACTTTTATGTAACAGCATTTGTGCAATTGCAGATCCGTGAAACAATTAACTACATTAACATATATCTGATGATGTAATGAGATGAAAATGTTAAAGACTTGTAAGTGATAATATTATTTTAAATTATTAATGGATTTTGGGTAACATTCAAAGTGTCCTCTTTAGGCAATGACCTGTCATGCAATTGAAAATGAGGAGAACAAGACTGCAGATACTTATCTTCATCCCCCGATCAAATAATAATAATAATTAAAAAAACAACAACAACAAATTCTTTTTAACATGTAAGCTGAATATTATAAATACATCAGAGGTTTCAATGTGTTCACCAGGGTTAAGTGCACATTTTTTTTCCGGGAAGGAATATTTAATGAACGACATGTTAAATGGATTTACACATCAAACAATTAACACATTTTGAATAATATCAGCAATTATATTTTATAATCATGTAGTTGGCGGTACTGTGGCTTAGGGGCAGGGACATTACACCTCTAGGGTCCAGGTTGGATTCCCTCCTTGGGGTCTATGTGCATGGAGTTTCCGTTTTCTTCCCCTGCTTGGTGAGTTTCCTCCGGGTGCTTTAATCGGCTTTTCTCAAATTGCCCGGAGTGTGTCAATGTTGGCTGGAGGTCTTAAAAATGGGAATAAATACAATGGCCAAGATTTGTCTTTATGGTCCCTAGTTCGACTAAAGAAGTTCCTAGATGGATGGATGGAATTGTGTAGTTATAGTAGACCACCAGGGAGTAATCCCAAGTGTATTAGCACGAAGTGTTCCATTACAACCTGTTAAACAGCATAAACATTTTGTTGCTTTTGTTAACAAATTCATAGGTTTTTCTTTTTTCCCTCAGATTCCTGAGGAAAGTGGTGAAAAAAACCCTCAATTTGACTGCAAAGGACCTACAGAAAGATTTGGTGGCAGCTGGCACTGAAGTTTCACTCTGCACTATAAGGTGCATATACGTACATATGTATGTATATATACATAGTGAACACTGAAGACGTTCCCCACTACTGACACCAAAATACAATAAAAGTCGGTTGTTTGGTGGAGAAGGAATAAAGCATATGCAAAAAAATTGCACCCTGGCTACAGTGAAGCATGGTGGTGGCTTGGTGATGCTCTGGGGCTGCTTTACTTCCTCTGGCACTAAAAATCTGCAGTGTGTGGAGGACATGATTGATTCTATCAAGTATTCTTGAAGAAAACGTCTGTGAGGAAGATGAAACTTCTGTCACTGGACCTTCCAACAGGACAATGATCCCAAGCATACTTCAAGGTTCAGCAAGGCTTGATTTCTGATGAAGTCCTGGAGAGTTCTAGTGGCCATCACAGTCGGCAGTGCGCAAACCCATGAATCTTACTGACTTAGAGGACATTGACCATGAGGAATAGGCTGAGATTACTCAGAAATATTGCCAGTCTCTCGCTGGTCTCTGGCTTTACATCACAATTGCAGCAGGTCATAATAGCTAAAGGATGCTCTACTAAGTACTGAAGATTAAGTTAAGCAATTATTTTCAATTCAATTCAATTTTATTTGTATAGCGCTTTTAATAATTGACAGTGTTGCAAAGCAGCTTAACAGAAAAAATTCTTTTGATTCAGTTTGTATGAGATGTGAACGTGTATGAATCAATGATAAGACTGTTCCTGATGAGCAAGCCGAGGACGACGGCGACAGTGGCATGGAAAAACTCCCTGAGTTGGCAGTAGGAAGAAACCGTGAGAGGAACCAGACTCAACAGGGAACCCATCCACTTTTGGGTGAAAACGGATAGCAGGGATTGATGTGTATCATACTGTGTGAGACTGGAAGTTTAGTATAACAGAAGTTGTGTTTAAGTTAAGCAGCTTCGAGCAGCTGCAGTCATAACTTCTAAGAGAACCTGTCAGCATCAGCCGAGGCCACGACCGTGTTCGTGGAAAAGTGGTGAAAAAACCCTCAATTTGACTGCAAAGGTCCTACAGAAAGATTTGGTGGGAGCCCGCACTGCAACCTTCCCCAATCACCACACGCATCCCCCTGGTAGACCACGTGGGCATCCATGAGGCAGCTCAGGAGCAACATGTATAGATCGACAGAGAGAGAGGGAGAGAGAAAGAGAGAGAGGGAGAGAGAGAGAGAGGAGAAGAGAGAGCAATAGAGATGGAGAGATGGCAGTTAGGTATGGTCACTCTTACACAATGTATAAATTGAATGTATATTTAGTGTAGAGTGCAAGCAGAGACTCCGGCAGGACTAACTATAACAGCATAACTAAAAGGGAGAGC
>JAOVVB010233448.1:0-10158 GCA_028570985.1 Heterobranchus longifilis
GTGAAGTCGACCTGTATGTTTGGCTGGCAAAAAAAAAAAGGCTTGCCACTGTTTATCAAGCCACGGCAAATCCAATTAGCCTGTGGCCTGCCTTCCAACCCTATTAACCTGCTCAGCTGTGAGAGCACTCAACAGCTCCTGCCAATATCTCATTTCTCCCGGCCGTTGATAAGATCGGCTCAAGATATTCAGTGGGGTTCACTCCAGCTCCATCTCAGATGCTACAGCTGCCGCCGAGGCTTTACAACCACAGCATCCGTCCCGATCTCTCCCTCTGTCTCTCTCCTTCTCTTGTTTTCTCAGTCTCTTTCTTTCATTCGCTTCCCTTCTCATTCTCTGTCTTTTACCCCTCCACCCTCCACCTGTCACCTCTGTCTCTTCCTTCCATTTCTCTCTCTCTTTTTCACTCACCACACCTCTCTCTCTCTCTCTCTCTCTCTCTCTCTCCGTCTCTTTCTCTCTCTCTCTCTTTCTCTCTCTCTCTCCGTCTCTCTCTCTCTCTCTCTCTCTCTCTCTCCCTCTCTTTCTCTCTCTCTCTTCCGTCATGTAGCTACACCGAGACAACAAAACAACTAGGACAGTAACTTCCAGGCCCATGGCTTGTTTCCTCCCAGACAGCGATCAGGGCGCAGGCCCCACTGTCTGACAGGAGGGGAAACTGATTTTCCTTATCATGGCCTGCCCACAAAGGGCCAGGCCAGGCCCGCGTGATTAGCATTCCTTGGTGGAGATGTGTCAGCCCTATTTCTATCACAGAGACAGATTGAGGCTTTCACTCAGACTGGCGACTGAGTGACACATGGCCCTGACCGGGGGGACAACATTGTTATTTGAGTTAAGAAATCAATTTGTATCAAATGTACACTGTAATTTATTTGTTGCCTTTGAAGGGAACCTGGCTAAGATAAATGGGAATGGACTTTTTTCCCCCCCTCCTCTCCCTTACCTTGAGCCTGAGCCGATAAAGTTCTTGTGAAGCCCATGATAGTTCCCCGCGTCAGAGTAAAAAGTGACAAACATGTTTAAAGTTGTGCAGTGATCTTTAAATCTCAAAAAGAACACCTTGTCGGACATGATAGAACATTTTTACCTCTTCCCTCCCGTCTGTCAGCCGGCTCTGCTGACATACGGCTTTAGTATTTTTGCTGACATTTCGCTTTATCACATACATCTAGCGGCGAATGGAGAAGCGATATTTGTCCCTTTTTAATACTTTTTTTTTTTTCACAGTGAGCATCCAAAGCTCTGAGATCAAGATGGTCTTTTGGGATTAGGAAGATTAATCTTTTTTTTTTCATGTCATATTTTAAAGTCTCTGAAACAATATTCATATTCTGTGACGGGCTTACCTTTACAAGAGAAGGAGCTCCAAAGTCCCACTGATAAAACCCTGTTTACGCTTTCTGTACAAGTAGCATTTTAGAATATTGACAGAATTACTATTTATCACCAAAATGAATTATTTATGGTGCTGAAGTAAGTCTTCACTGAGTGTGTTTTAAAACAGATAACAGTACACAATCATACAAATTAAATGTCAACCTGTAACCTCTAATGCTTTTTTTGTATCAAATATTTGTTTTTTTTTTCTTTCTTTCTTTTTTATATTTGTTCAGTTTGTGTATATTATTGTTAACAAAAACAAATGAACAAATGCTGCTCAGAAACTGGATCTTTCACTGTCAGTATTTACAGCATCACAATAGAAACCATCTTTTCAGATACTGTGCATAGTTGTAGCTTACTTTGTAAACCAAGCAGTTGCACAAATACGAGGAGAAAATCTGGTTTCATTTAGTGTGCTGCTGCTTCCCTGCTGGCTAAATCTGAGGAACAAATGTCTTCTGCATCATCGTGCCATGAGGACTTAACACTCAATTCATTGGGGAGCACTTGGAATGGAAAACCTCTCAGCACTTCACAATTATTTTACAGATCGGTGCACATTAACTCTTGCAGGTAATTGCAGCAAGCCCGGGTCTGTGAGTAAAAACCACTGAAGGACATGAATGTGCTTTTTTTTTTTTTGCAACATCGTTTGAATGAATTCAAATACTTTTAATCTATATGTAGAATCAGATGGCTGGGTGGATTATTATACAGTGGTTATTCAAATATAAAATATGACATTTTCTATGTTTGAAAAGAGAAATAGTCAAATGTTTCTGACAACTTTACACAAGGTTTGTCTCTTATTTCTAATACTGTAGTTTGAAAACTCATCCAATGACATTTAAAATAAAATAAAAAAGGAAGGAGGGAGAAAACAAACAAGCAAGAGAGCAAATATGTCTTATTGCTAAAACTTTAAGAGTATATTTTACTTGCATAAGAGCAGAAAAAAAAACACTATTCATGTCATCCATTTGGGAGGAATAAATTCAATGTCCTTTCTACATCTGAGGATGTGAATTATGAAGAATAGCAGACTATCCCATTAACATCAAGAGGGAGTTTAGCATTTCTCAGAAACTGGAGTAAGAGGAAAAAAGCAGGTGGCTATCTCTACACATCAAACATATATTAAGCCTCCAGGTTGACCCAGCATTGCTTCTTAGTTTGGGTTTTTCAGAGGGCCGCAAAGCACAGCCTGTCCTGAATTTCAGTACAAAATTTAGATATGCAAATGTCCTCAAAGGATCCACGATTGAAAAAGGATGCCACATTGCCTCAAAGCCACATACTCTGAAGCTAAACAAGATTAGGAAAATTGAATCATTTCAAAAGCTGTGGGCAGAATGTAAACTGGTTAGCATTCTAATCCTGTGGGCCAGGTGACCAGCCCAGCATGTGTACAAACATACTGTATGAAGAACAAATGAGACCACAGTCTGCAACTGTACATTGGCTCATTTCAATGAAATTATACCTGAGCGCTTTCCTACCTGAGAAATACATTTATTTACCAGCTTTGTATCTAACGTCCTCTGTAGGCTTCTGGCCAGATATATTATTATAATTTTGGCCTAATTTCCATCCTGGCATTCTATTGCCATATGTTTGCCTGCAGGTTTTGTTTGCTTTCCTGCATCTTCAATAGAGAGAACACAGTCCCTCTCTTTTTTTTTTTTTCCTTTTCCTTTTTTTTTTTTACACAGACATTGTAGAAAATCATTATGTATTTATTTTCTACAATAACAATATTTTCTGTATATTCATTTGGTTTCAGCTGTTGGACTGTGGCTCTTAATGTGTGAAGTTTATCTGCGGGCACATTATGCTCATTTTCAGGTTCATACTTGTATTTTGGGTTTCTACTAAAACATGTTTACATGCTTTAATGTTCAAATGACACATTATTTTTATCATACTGTCTGTCTGAATGTACCTGCATTCACCCTCTGTCTGAAACACTCTGAAACAGCCCCCCTCCTGTAAAAGCGTTCTGATTGGTCAGTGTGCCTGGGTCTTCCGCATCTGTGCTCTCTGCGTCTCTGCACTGTCATTGCAGCCGGGGAATGACTGACTTTCTATCTATATATAGTATAGTTGTGACATCACAACTTCACGGAAGTCCGGACGGCTTGTTTAAAGGCACAGTTTATAAATACGAGCTGCGTGCATTTCTCAGTGGATTGAGCATTTTGTTACTTTCACCATATTTATATAGCACCAACTTGCTTTATAATTTTAAAAAAAGACATGGAAATCTCATTTTTATAATACGGGGCCTTTAAAATAAATTTTGAGGATATTTAGTTGCCCACTAAATACATGAAATTGATAGTTACGGTGATTATGGGAAACGAGATAAATCAACATGTCCGGATATAACCACCGCAGGGTGGTTGTGGTAAGTTTTGTGCTCGATTGGATGTTACACTGACATTTCTTTGCCAACAGGATGAGATTTGCAAAGGTCATTCAAACAAGAACTGACCTCTTGACCCCTGAAAACTGATAAGTAAACAAGCGACTCTCTAATAAAGTATCACATTTCAGCTGTTTGTTTTCACAGCGGTCAACATTCTGCAAGGAGAATAGCTTAGCATTAGCCTAACTGTACAGCCAGCAGCTTCAGTAACATGTTGCCATACAGAGGGCATCTTTCAAGCACTTTGATGGTCTTGGATGTATACAGTCTTATCGGTTGTACTCTGGCTGACCTTTATGCTACGTTCTCAAGGCTCCACTCTATATTTGTCATATCAACAGCAGAGTGATACTCTTTCCATGCTCCTCTCAAATGACATTGTGGGAAACAAATCTTGGGTCAACACAGGAGTTAAGGTATATTTTGGACACAGAGGCACAGACTGACGCACAGATGGGTTTCGATTTTGACATTACAGAGCAGATAAGGCAAGTATCTTCAGATTTTAATTTCTCCTGTCAAGTCCATGTGGTAAAAAGTGCCAAATGAAACTAGCTATCATTTGTTCTCCTGTTTTCCTTCTCATTACCGTACTCCCATTAGGGAACAATTATCACTCTATCATATTTCAAATGTGTAATCACTCTTAAAAAACTACAGTGACTAAATCTAACTGGTGCATTTACACCCTGTCAACGGAGATCCTGTTGGAAGGACTGGGGTCAGCAAATGGCTTAATCCCTTCCGTCACTGTCTCACACTGACAGACTGATAGATGTCCCCAGCTTTGTAACAGGAAGTCATTGCACTTCTCTGTAAAACTGATGGCACTCAGGGAAGTTAGTGAGCTCAGCGAGTTCTCACTCAGACTGGACAGACGTGAAAAAACTGGACTGAATTTTACTACAATTAACAGTTAAGACAGTTATAGATTTTATTGTTCAATTAAAATATGTAAATGCACCATAAAAACACGAATAAGCCATCTTCAAATTCAAATTCAAAAGAACTTTATTAATCCGTTAGGAACTTCATTCATCTTATCAGAGGATCTAATAACATAAATATTGTCATGCAAAACACACATAGTATTGTATTATTCTTGGGAAAAATAATGTGTTGCCAAATAAAATCTACAAAAGGAGGAATTATGTTTTTTAAATCCAAAATGACAAATTGTTGAAAATTGTAACTGCTATTTATTACAAAGCTATTCCAATACATTTATGTTAATGCATTCTATAATCAAAACACATTTTGACTTTCACCATTTTCACCATCCTCTATAATGGGATGTATCACAAACTTCACTTCGTGGACATCTGCTATTTTTGATAAAACAGTATTCATTTTCTTACTAATTTCACTAATAAACCGTTATCCCCATGATACAACAGTCTTGTGTTTGTATAAGCATCCTGTCACAAATGTTCGGGTATTAAATGGTGAGCTCCTTAAGATGCCTGCCTAGTGTTATTCCACTGTGTAAAATCCAATAATCATCACTTAACAAAAAAACACGCTTTATAGTTTTGTTCTCATGGCAAGAATTTATAAACCTTTCAAAAAAGATTGCTAACATTACTACAAGTAATAAAATATGCACACATCCCCACCCCAGCTTTATTACCTCAATGTCCTCACTTTATTGTTCACCAGTCTATATGGTTTCCTTAAAGAAAACAATTCCCCTTTTTTATATGAAATAATTAACACTTCCACCACTATTCCACATATACATTCTGCAGCCTATAAGACCTCCTGTGTCTCTAAGTATCCAACTGCAGTTTGGTACATCTAGCCTTAGTTATTCACCTGTATCCATTTTTGTTGTGTGTTCATTTCTTTGAGTATCCTGGCTTGTTTAATGGCCTCTGCAGTGTATTGAGATATCATTAATATGTTGTTATGTTTTGTGCATGTGAGGTGTATTTATCAGGCGGTATTAAACATTTGTTACTGTAAATATTGGAAATGAAACATAGTTTTTATAGTCTTTTTTTTAATCTCCCATTTTAATCATTCTAACTTGTAATTGCCTTTATCATTGTGATTTGATCCCATTGTAAATAAATAAACTAAGTAATTGTATATATGCAATTCAATTTTGATTATCACTATTTTATCAAAACATAGTATGACTTTTGGTTTTAGGCACAATTTTGCAAATACATGCAGCTGTCTTTAAACTCAACATCCTGGTACTTTGCATAGAGTTGACACTTGAAAATGCCAAGTCTCTACAGGACACTGATATTATTCTAGTTGAAGCAGCTAAAGCATGCAGCTATCATAGATCAAGGGGGGAAATGAAAATAACAAAATGAAAGAGATCTGATATTTGGAATGGAGTCTATCCTTATTTTGGAAAGGCTCCCAAATGAGTAAATATATAGCATTTGAATTCCACTGTGAGACAAATTCTTGAACGCAGAAGGTCCAAACATGTGTTCACAATCTGTTTCTCAAATATGCGACACCAACCTGTCACACAACTGCTGTCTCCATGGCCAAATTTGCTTCAGAGTTTTCAGTTTTTACAAAGCAAAGGGCTAGTTTTAGGCAGTTCAATCTTTGTGAATAGTTTCTTTAACGACGTGCATAAAATTAATTTGTTGCCTGTCCCGAACCAACCTGTGAACAAATTCACTTGACCCTAATACAACCAGCATAACATGCAACCATTTTATGTCTCCTGACGTTTGGCATTTGGTGATTTATATGTTTCCTGGGTCATGCAGTACGAATCTGGTGGCGTAAAAGTTTAAAACGAGAGACCCAAACGAGCACCCGTCATTTGCGCTACAGATGTCCAACCAAGTCAGAATATGCAGTTTCATTTGCTGCAGTGAAACTCGAGTGAAACATAAACGTTTTAATATGTGCACCTAAAAATAATCTGTCGCTCCACAACAACAAGGAAATATGACCCTGCCCGCCCCCATATTGGACAAACTATGCATCCAGCCACCAACCTGTTTGCAGAACCCTGTTAATACCAAAGTGCTATTTCATACATCAACAGATTAAAACCAGAACTTGGTTGCGCTTTAGAGAGATATAGTTTGGCTTTGACAAGAGGGCCTCAAATGCCATGCTGCTCAGTATTAATCCCAAAAACAGATTTACTACTTGTTAGATATTTGGAAAGTATTCTGGTAAGTGAGAGAGGGAGATGTTAATGGTGAGGGGGCAGGGGCGTCACAGAATCATTCCCTGAGAGCCTCAAGTGAAAGTTCGGTCACAGCGGTGCCGTATATTAACTGAAGAGCCAAGAATGTGTGCGATAAATCTTGCTCAACCCGGTGCTAAGTGTCACATTGTGTTTATGGTGTACAGATTGCATACTGCTTGTTTTCTCCAGGACAGGCTGCTTTGGCTGGCAGACAGACTGGCTGACTGACTCCACAGGCACACTTGACTCTAGCATTGTTGTGTTGACTTTGTCGCTTTGTCTACCTACGTGGCTAGTTGTGTGTAGCTGGCTGAATGGTTACCTCTCTGAGTGGCTTACGTTTCCATGCACACTCATATTCTGCAGATCTAACCAAGTGTAATAATCTTATATTTCACTTGCCTTGTCTTGATAAGCAACTTTGACTTTGAGTTATTTTTTTTTTCTTATTTCAAGATTGTATATGCTAATGACAGCTGGACAGCCTGACTTACTTTAAGACATTGTAAAAAAATAAAAAATAAAAAAAAATAAAATTACCTTACTGCACTGGCAGACAAAGCGTAAGCATGCTTATATTTAGAAAAACTGGCCATAAATTTGACAGGGAATTTTATTCCAAATATGACAATATTCAGAATTTGCTATGGATTATGTAAACAGCATATTCCATTTGGATATTCAGAATAAGGCCTTTTTGCAAATATAGTATTTTCCAATTAAGGTATGTGGGATATGTCTGTATTATTTGGGTTATGAAAGCATTCTTAGGACATGTATACAGTGCATTCAGAATATGCGTCTCAGTTGGGCTTTTTACTGCGTTTTGCAGCCGGTTTACATCCGGGGCGAGATCCGGGCGAGAGCGCTGTCCCGGCCAGAGCCACAATAAACATTATGAAAGACTTGGATAACAGGGTTTTGGATATGTGCAAACATTGCAACGCAGACCAAGACTGTGTTATCACGGTCCAACAAGTATTAGTGGAGTATTAATTTTCATTAGCCATGTAAACAGCTATAGGGATATTGTCTTTTTCAGAATAAGGGCACAAACCGGAATATTTTGAGCATGTAAACGTAGTCAGTGCTTTACAGCCTGATTAGCTGGTTGGCTTGCTGCCTCAGTGCCTGGCTGGTTGAGTGATTGGTTGGCTGGCTGGCTGTCTGAGTGAGGCTGTTTGATATATGATGTGGTTCAGTGTGGTTGCGATTAACGGATTGGCAGAACAGTTGCAACCATTAATAACTCCACCCTGTAGGGCTGGAGCAGTCCCCCAACTGCATGCTGTTCTTGGACTCACATCACTGTTTTTGGAAAAAAGAAATTAATAAAGCTAGTTATACGATTTGTTGATGGTGATTTTGAAATGTGTTTACTCCTCCAGTTGAGAGTAAATATCAATTTTGAGTACTTTTGTGGCGAAAAATACATCAGAGGTGTCATCATCACTCCGCCTGACTGTCAAAGAGGAGGCAGCGTTTCCCTGCGCTGCATATAGATCTCCATTGAATCTCACCCACTCAGTGCTGCAGGGTTTGAAGAATTTAAGTTAATATACTGGCTCATAAGGCAAGATTAAAGATGCCGTGTAATTTGATTAACTGAATGGGAACGAGAGAGGCCACAGATGGGAAAATAAGCTTTTCCAGTGCCTCATTAAAGGGAACAATCCTGTAAAACCTCCTGGGTGAGATTCTACGGTAAAGAAGCTCTATGAATGAAAAAAAAAATAAGATCTTCATGGAGTTTCAGCATGGTGTTGAAAAGTGGCTGAGGAACATTTTGTAATAATTTCCATGCTCAATGAGAAAAATGCTTCCAGTGGCGGTGGCCGCTAAGAAGGGAAACATCCTGTACCTTATCCCGCAGTATTATTTTTGTAACAAAACTGGCTTAGCTTCATTGTTCAAACATGATCAATTTGTTTCTTCCATCTTAGTCTCTCAAAAACAAAACAAATACATAGTGACAATCCAAAAGTGTGACTAATTCCATATAAGCTCTACCCATATTTTATTTGTGTGTTCAGTCCATTTTGTTTGAGTTTGTCTACATTTTAAACCCAGAATATCATGTATATGTAGTCGTAAAAAGCAAGGGATAGAATGTAGTTATAGCATTGCATTACAGTGTGTTTAAAAAAAAGAATATATACATTGAAAATGAAACCATATGGGTGGGAAACCACACTCATGTCTTTTTGCTCACCCGTACACATGAGGGAATCACAAGGGTACATATAGCTGCTATGAAATGTAGAAATCCTGACAAGGTTTGATATTCCACCTCTAACATGCAGATGTATGTGTACATGCATGTATTTAAAATGTGCCTAAATCCACACTCTTGTCGACACAGGTAATACATATTTTTCATTAGTTTGGGGATGTTCATCTGAGAACTTTATAAAAAAAAACAAAAAAAAAAACATATGCCAAGTTCATTCTAATTCTTTCACATTTCCAATGCAGTCTGACTGCACTCCCTCATCCACATGTGCAGGGAGATCAAGATTAGGTGTCTGCAGAATGAAAACCCAGGAAGCTCACCTGCTCGCCCTTGATATTACGCTGGAAATATAAAATCCATTCCCAGATTTAGACATCCCTCGCCACCCAAAAAAATGTTCTATTCTGTCTGGAGCCACAGACTGCCTGTCTGCGCCATCGGTCCTTTATGGCTCAAACTAGATGTCTTAGTTATTGGGATGAAGAAATCCCTTTCAGTGGACATTCATGGTAGAATCCCCCCCCCCCCATTTTCTCACTCTCAGCGAGGTGAGGTTAATTTATATTTCTCAAACCTGTTCCTTTCTCCTTAGAAATGGATTCAGTTGAAGTGTTGGCGCCGGATCGTTATCGGCGTGCTATCATTCCGCCGGGACAGCCCAGCCATCATCACAAATGGCCGTTTTTCAGCGGAATAAAACATATGAATTAAACTTCATAAGCTTATCTGGTCTTTGATATGTAGAAAGCCCAAGGTTTATTTCCACATTAATCCCACACCCGTCTATTGCTTTGGCTCTTTGATGCATGAAGGTGGGTTTAGAAACTGGAATCTGCCAGGTATATATAACTGCATGTTTTACCCATCGCTTGAGCTTCAGGCCCTCTTTTCTCTCTCTCTCTCTCTCTCTCTCTCTCTCTCTCCCTCTCCCTCTCC
>JAOVVB010233449.1:0-10158 GCA_028570985.1 Heterobranchus longifilis
TGGTGACGAGACGTGTATCTTTAGTGGAGCAGAGCGGAGAGACGCTTCTGAAACGTGCTACGGCCCGTCTGGTGGAATGACAAGCGTTGACTAGAGAGTCACTGTGTGTTCACACCAGGAGCAAATTAAATAATCCACTCGCTTAATTCACGCGAGTTTGAACGCTGGAATCTTTTGTTTTGACTCGCTTCATATGCGCGAGTTACTCGTCAGCGTCATTTGCATCTGAAGTTCAGATTTTGCAACTCAAGCAAATGAGCGATGACACGTCATTCACATCACCCGGCCGGAACTCGCGTCTAATCGCCTCTTTACATTAACTTTATATGTAATTCACTCACAAATTATTTTATTCGCGGCCGGTGTGTACACATCATTAAAGAGACGGGCGCTAAAACGGAGCGCTTCAGACAGAGGGTGAATACAGGTATATTCAGACAGAAAAATGTTCTAGTAGAAACACAAAACCACAATCACAAGTATGAACCTGAAAATGAGCACAACATGGGACCTTTAATAATAGGACAATCATTTGTTCTTCAATAAGGCCTTTATTTGCAACAGTGTCACTGTTGGGAGGTTTTTCATGGTAAAGATAGTGGTAGTTGATGAAGACACCTTTTATATTATATTAACATCTGTACTAACTAAATAATGAGCTTAATTTGCGCATGGTAACAATGCTCATACACACAATTCAGCTAGAAGTGCTTTATATTTAATCATAAAGAAAAGTGTGTAAACATTTTAAATTGCCATGTTTACATTTGTGCATGGAAGAGTGTTCTGTGCTCCTACTGGTCAACATCACAGAACATGTCGTGGAAGTTGTAAAAGTTGATGTGCTAACCTATTTGTCAGGATGTCAGGGCGCCAGCACAAGCCTTCCACTGTGGCACACTCCACAGGATAAATGATCAATACTTGACATTATCAGGCAGATATTATTACTACGTTCCAAATCCCATACTTTTTCTTTTTACTTTTAGTGCATACTGCAGCTGCCTTTACAAAGTACATACTGTTGCATGCAGTATGCATACAGATGGGACTTCATCATGCTACGTTGCACTTTGAACTTTGACCCTCTTGCTCATATTTGCTGCACAGAGAATGTGGGTCAGCATCGCCAGAAAAGCTGGCTTGCATATTGCAAAATGAGACCACATGCAGTAGGACATCATGTTATTTTCGGCATACTGCATTTGATATACTCTGTATTGGGACCAGGGATGCACCAGTACCAGTATCAGTATCTAGTGACAGTATGTAAACAAACAACAAAGTGTTTGCAGGCACTGACGGGACTTGATAGTGCTCCTCCTTAATTCATGGTGCGTTCAGGTAAACTTGTGAACTCTGAGAAACTCAAGCTAAAGAACCCTTTGTTCCCAATTGACTGGTTAAAGAAGTTTTTGTTATTACATTTTAAATACATTATTTAAATTTCACCATGTGATCTTAGTGTGGTACATTAATATGGCAGTTATTTCACACTTGATACCATGTAGCCTATCTTTTTAAAGAATTCTTTCAGGCACCGGTACCATTTTAAAAGCATCGCTTTGGCACCGGTGTAGAAAAACCCCTGAGTAGAGATGGGACAATAATTTTATTGTGGATCACAATAATAAACACTCACAATAAGTTGATCGTGGTGAATTTCCATTATCGGGAAAATCATGACTATCATGAATATCCTCACAAATTGACTGCAGTTTACTAAATTGTCCTATCTGTGATGCAGTACAAATATTTTTTTCTTAAAAAAGTCGTAATGTTTTGAGAAAAATGTTGTAATGTTTAGAGAAAAAAGTCGTAAAGTTTTGAGAAAAATGTTGTAAGTTTTTGAGAAAAAAGTCTGAACGTTTTAAGAAAAGAACTCACAATTTTATGAGAAAAAAAAGTTGCATTGTTGAGAAAAAAGTCGTAATGTTTCCAAAAAAAAGTCGTAATGTTTCGAGAAAAAACTCCCAACAAATCAAAATGTAAGGTAAAGTGATTCCAGTGTGTTTTTAGTGCCGTTTTAAGAGTTTAAAACGTATTTCGATGATTATCGGGATAATATCGTGAATTGCAATTATTTTGGCCAGGATAATCGTGACATGAAATTTTCATCTCGTCCCATGCCTACCCCTGAACACTCATATCAGTACTCTGTATCGGCAAGTACCCTAATGTACGTACTTAGTCTGAAAAAAAGGTATTGGTGCATCCCTAATTGGAACATATAAAATATTTTTCTGGCATACTAAAGAGTATGGTAGTATGGGTAGAGGGTATAGTGTTGGTATAAAGAAATGCTGAAGCTATAAGAGTTTATGTGACTGTAGGTATAGTAAATGTAGCTCCAGTGCTAGTACTTGGCTAGATATCTGTGGTTTTACTTCAAAGTATTATTCCTTGAAACATTTAGTATGTATAACTTTTTAACACTTTTTTATCTACAAATTGAAGATGGTAATGTGTTTGTTCTTGAGTGGATTTTGATGTTCTTTGTTTGCGTGCAGAGGCGTTGAAGGAAGTGGCGGAGATAGCCACTCAGCTGCAGAGCAGTCTGATCCGGCTGGAGAATTTCCAGAAGCTGACGGAGCTGCAGAGAGACCTGATCGGTGTGGAGAACTTAACGGCACCGGGCAGGGTGAGTGCAGTGACGCGGAGCGGAGGGCAGGGGGTGCTGGGAGTCTGAGTAACTGACAGCCTTGTGTTTCTAGGAGTTCATACGAGAGGGATGTCTGTACAAGCTTACCAAGAAAGGACTGCAGCAGAGGATGTTTTTCCTGGTTAGTACGACTTCTTAAACTGTATTAAAGCTTCAACACTTCCAGTTCAATTAACACTACAACTGCCATGATGGCCATTTTGACCCTTTTGAAATTCATATGTTTAATCATTTTGCTGAATACAAAAATACAATCCTGCTGATTCATGACTTTTCCTGAAACTGTCTGTGTTTTAATTCAAAGTGTTTTCTATATAAATTACACAAAAGGCAAAGAAAATACGATCATTTTTACCTATTTCGGCCCTACACGGTCATATTGACCGCACAGAATTTCACTGTATTCTACTGTCAATATTTTGCATGGTGGATGATTCATATTTGAATTTCTCTACGGAAAGTTTTCATTTAATTTTTATTTGTTCCGCAATGAACATTTCAATTGAAAAAGTGATTCACGGTCAGTTTACACTTTTTTTTTTCACATTACATGACCGGAAAGGAGCAGGGAGAAGAAAAAACGTATTTTGCCTGCACCTTACTGAAACACAAATGTCAGTATAAATAGATTAATTACAATGACAGCTATTTAACAAACAATATTTACAGTAACACGAAAATACAAACAAACAAAAATAATAATTCCCCATCAACAAATGAGACAAATTACCTGACAGCTTCGTACAATCCATTTATACTTTATACATTTTCTTAAACTGAAAGATATTTATACATATCTATTCTATATTTACTAGGCTACGATGATATGAATATTGATAAATGTAAAACTACCAAAATGTATAATTAAACATGTTAAAATGTACATTTTGGTGTTATTTCGTCAGATATCTTTTATCTAGCTTTAATCTCTCATTTGGGTATTTATCATGATTATGATGATAGAGTTTGGAATCTGGGGGTCAAAATGACTGCTGACAGCAATTCTAGTAGTTGTGAAATTCCGGCAGGTCTGGTGTTAAAGATAACTGTTGTGTTTCTGTTGTCAGTTTTCAGACATGCTGCTCTACACCAGCAAAGGAGTTACAGCCACCAACCAGTTCAAAGTGCACGGCCAGCTGCCCCTGCACGGCATGATCGTGAGTGTTTCAGCTCGACTTCTTCTTTTGTCCCTGTTATCAGTCCTGCAGAGCAGTGGTTCCCAACCTGGGGGTCCTGACCCCCATTAGGGGTCGCCATAGCTTCACAGGGGGTCTCGAGGCCTTCTTGATTTTAAGGGGTGTAAGTGTGAATTCAGACCAGTCGATTCTCCGCAGGGTCGTCCGGCGGTGTGGGAGTGTCACTGTCACTAATGGCCCATTTGTGTGACGTCTTGTTGTTTAGACTTCATAATTCACACTCATTGTTTTCCGTCGGAGCGTTGTTTTGATCCTGAGATTTCCGAGCACACTTGAAAGCAGCTTAGAAAGAGAGAAAAAAAGTGAGAAGAGGGACATGGATTGTTTTGGAGCTTTTTAATCAGCTGTTACTTGGACTCCGGGCAGATAAGAGCTTGTGTTTCGTTTTTCGTTGTGTCTTATTTCGGCACCCCCCCTGCGGCCCCCACCGCCGCAGCCTAAACCCACTCCCATTCAAATGAAAGTGACAAGTTGTGTTTTTGCCGGAGCAAAAAAAACCTCTCTGACCGCAGCCTAAGACAACTTTTAAAAACTATATACAGTTGACCCATATCTCCATATTTCATTCATTTCTGTGAAGAAAATATAAACTAGGGCTGCACAATAAATCATTTTTTCAACTTGCGCAATAAACACATTGCGAAAGACTGCGACATATTGTGAAAAACACTCAGGCAATTTTTGAGTTAGTTGAAAGAGTATCGGTAGAAAACTGCTCTTTAAAATGTAACTGTCATTCTTTTTTTAAATGGTGCCTTTTGTGTTCAGGTCAATGTTCAATTTGTTCAATAAAATGTCAGAAATAATTTCCTTTCCGTTTTTTTTGTTGTATTTTAGCAGAATACTGAAAGCAGCAGAAAGACAGAACTGATATACTGATAAGCTGTTTATTTATCGCAAGTAATATCGCAATGTTCAACGATGTTATTGCATATCACATATTTTCCTCATATGTTGCAGCCGTAATCAGCATTAGAGGCGAGGGATGGTTGGAAGATATGAAACCGCAGGATTTACATTTTGAAGATAAGTGTTTCTTGAAAAGAACTAAACTTGATGTAGTACTTTTAATGCACAATTCAGCAGAACGCAGCAACAATTAAGAGCGTTGTAGGACAGTGTGTTGGACCCTAGCACGGCCTTAAAGCCTTAAAAGACAGATTTGTCAATGCAGCCTTACAGTATTTATTAAATAAGCCGCCAGCGTGTACGATCACATTAAACTGCTGCTTTTTTAGCTGGCCTGGCTGAAGCTACAAGCCAGAAAAGTCAATAATGCAGATCAACTCATACATTTTAGTGAGGCCACGCCATGGCATATATTAGATGTTGAACACAAGCACAGCTAATTTGGGGAATCGGGGTGGTATGATATCAGATAATGACTTCCCAAGTCATCTACTCATTTCTGAATGGATTCCGAACTCACCGAGTTGGTAAATATTATGAATATCAACGCTGTCAGCAGGTCAGTCAAAATAAAAATACAAAAACAGGAAAATATCATCAAAACCCCAAACCCAACAGCATTTTCCCCCAAGTGTGGTGGTTCAAGAGGATACACAGAGAGCGCTAGCTCAGCTGACACAGCGACACGGTGATTGAAGTGACAAGAAACAGACTCTTTGAGTGTCACACACACACACACACACACACAAACAACCACACACGTTTCAAAGCACAGGCATGCTCTAACCCCTGCCGACACACACAAACATGCAGCGCTATGCCCCTTAGGGCTACAGGCAGATCAGACGTCGCTGTGTCATCAGAGCTGAGTGTCAAAATCTGCATAGGGCAGAAAAAGTGAGATATAAAGAGAAATCACACGAAGCGAAAGATAGAAAACGTGAGAGACGACTTGCTCAGCACCATCGACAATCCTCCTGATAATGTGCTTATTTTCATGTCGCAGCTGAAACAAACAGAAAGAGAACAACAGAGAAAGATTGGGGGGGGGGGGGGGCTGTACTGTAAAGCGGCTTTAACACATGCCCCCTGGGGACAAATAAAGTTTTTTGAATTGAATTGAATTGAATGCACTGTAATCCTGAACTTATCCAGACATTACCCAGAGGATCTGTGTGTGACAATGCAAATGTCCGAATCATTCGGACTTTACCCTGCCGGCTCCCGAGTACAAAGTCTGTGTGACGTCTGATCGAGTTTGTGTGAGAATTCACAGCGAGCGTGTCGATGACGTTTCTTTCGTGCGGCTGGCGCAAAACTGGAAGAAAACAAACATCTGAGGGTGAAGAAGAAGGGTCACTTACACAAAGACGCCAGCGCAAATGTCTAACAGGAGAGACGACGAGATTCAAGAACTTCTGTCATTAAGGGCCGACGCCAAAATCGTCAGACAAATCCAAGTAACCGCATAAGACTCGGTTGTTTATGATCAAATTACGAACCGGCTACGTGACCGAAGTGTAATCCGTTCTACCCAGGCCTCACCTCAACCAAACAGAGTATTTCCAGTAAGTGAGAACGCGTCTGACATGGACAATCTCCTGTTGTGTGCTACATGTGTGAAAGGGCAACTCCGGACCTGATTCTCCAGAGTTCATATGAGGAAACGGCTAAGTGGTCATTTCACTGTTTGTGAGCCAAGTTGATATCATTAACCTATAATGATACCCTGCTTCTTAAAAGTATCCTTTAACTTGCAATGTGTAGATGCTTTAGTGCAGTTTACCAAATAAAGTCAAAATGTAAAAGTCACAGTGCTGAAAAGATCATTTCAAGATTGCTCCAGTATCTTTTAGGGGCAACTGAGGTGCAAAAAACACAATAAACCCACCCAAACATCAAATCTGGAAGAAATTAAAGCATCCTGTTTAAAATAGACCTCAATAAAAGGCACAAAGCCATAAAGCGTTTGGAGTTTCGGGCTGTGTTAGTACTTTTCTTTACCCTCTGAGTTACAGAGAATTCAGATCAGAAAAAATGGGCACGCCCTCATAGTCTCTAAACTGCTCATTAACAACAACTCTGTAACCACCTATTAATTCTCTGGGATCCACAACAATGATATGAAGGAGAAAACCAGTTAACCAGCAGAGCTCTCGTCCACTAACTGCTTTGAAAGGATCCTCAACAGGAGGTTCAGCACTGTCGAAATACGAACCGATTGTTTCCATCACAGAAGCTGGTAAAGCACTTCTCCCAGCGGAGGATCCTGACGTAACCTTAAGTAAGCAAAACAACACATGATGAACAGTTTTCTTCTTCTCTTACAGATAAACACAATCCCTTCTTTCACTTAACTGGATGATCACACCAAAGCTGGGTGCTGCTTCCCCTTTTCAAGCTGTAAAAACATGTGGCTGGAAATTCTTCTAAACTATCTACCAAAATCAGTTTCTCAATAAATCCAAGGCAAGTCATTTTATATGTTGCTTTAAAAGCAATATATAAAAGTTGTTGCTTTAAAAGTTGTTAATTGCAAACACAACTAATAACTTTTAAAGCAACAACTTTTATATGTTGCTTTAAAAGTTGTTAGTTGTGTGAGGCAACAAGTGATGTTATTATTTAAAGATTCTCCATGGTTAGCTGATCTGTTATACGTATCAGACTGAGCTTGTGTTCTGACTGTGTGAGGCCATAAACAGGTATTGTTATATCATCACACTGTCTGTTAATGTGAAAGGAATAGTTTAACATGCTAAGTCCCTGTCAACCTTGCTCCACTGGGTCTGTAGCCAGGCTGGAGAAGGTCCCTCTGGAGACAACAACCATTTCCTCAGAACACAGTCTGCATTCCTGAGACGCTGTCCAATCCCTGTAAACAACATTCCTGCTTTGGGAAACAAAAGCAACAAAAAGCATTATCTCACTGTCTGATCCAAAAGCCTCCTCTCTGCCAGCGCTCTCATTTTTCTGTCTTATACACTGAGTGACGTTTTTTTATTTATTGAAGGAAGTTTCACTGAGAGCAATGCTCTTTTTTTTTGCAGGAACGCCCTGATCACATTCACACCTGGAAGCTGCCCAGTACAACCACAGTCTGATCTGCTCAAAGGCACCTCGGTGGGCTTTCACTTTCCTCACCCAGATTTATCCTGCCGGTCCGAACTGAGGACTTCCAGTCACAAACTCGCTTCTCTAACCTTTCGACCACCACTGCCCCACGTTAAGACATACTGTATTGAGACATACTTTACTCTGTCTAGTTAAAACTAGAGACCATCTGTCTCTCAGATGGGATCACACCAGCTGTGACGCCAAATCAGGGCAGGGGCGTACAGTGTACTACTTTCAGCCCCCTGGCCACACCTACCTTCAAACTTCATTTTGATCTCAACTACACCCCTGTAAAGTTGTGTGTTGTGACACTATCGCTATGACAAAGTCTGTCCGCAGACTAGAGCTGCGACAGTTAGTCGACTAATCGATTAGTCCATCGACAGAAAACTATTATCAACTATTTTGATAATCGATTAATCGTTAAAGTAATTGTTCATGCAAAAATGGCAGAAAATTCGGTTTCCAGCCTCTCAAATAGGGAAATTTCCAGCTTTTTAAAAAATTTATATCATATTAAACTGAATATCTTTAGATTCTGGACTGACAAAACAAGACATTTGAAGACATTGCCTTGTAATTTCAGAACTGGGATGGTCATTCTTCACTATTTTCTGATATTTTATAGATCAAATGACTATCGATTACGCACGCACACACGTACGCACGCACGCTTAGACTCACAAGATGAAAACAATACCAGCATCGCTGGTAATGAGTTCACAATGTGCTGTTCCATTCCTCAGACACTTCACAAGTGATGCTGATTAAACTCTGTGAGGGTTCAGTGCTTATACAGTTTAGAGGCTAGGCCTACAGGAACTGGACCATGACTACTGCTGGACAGGCAGAGAATAGCAGGATCAGAAATGACAGGAAATGGACAGAAAAACGCAGCAATGTTATCGTGAAGCTTTCACCATGACAGTATCAAATCACAATACAAAAATAATGCTAATAATAACAAACATGTTTTTTTGACTGCCTATGCCTTTATAACTGGAATGGTATAGATTGCTTGCTTGTATAGAATAGGTTCTGCAAATCCAAGTACTATAAATGGGAAGAATGTTTTGCTTTTAAACAGACGACAGGCCAATACATGAGTTTTGAAATCCAAAAATCTAAGAAACTGGCCAAAAGAAATGATCAGGCCGCCGATATTGATCAACACGCCCCTGCAGATATGTTATGGTTGCACAGGCCAATAACAATTCTTACATTCGCTTTCAATTTAAGAAGAAAAATGCATTTATTAAACATGCTGACAGACTGTCAGCCACACACAATTTGGTCTCATACCAAACTGCCCCCACCCCCTCCTCATCTCCCCCGGGACAGTCTAATCTGTCCGTGAAATGGACAGAGCAAACTGGAACATCGAAAAACTAACATCAGACTGTAGAAAGTATACAGCCAAGCGTGATTAAAAGGTTTTATTCCAACAACACAGACATCCATGCACCGTGATTCAATGCTCCCTGATGTACAGTATGTATTGCTACATATTTCCAGAGAAGAGACTATTTCATTCACCATCACTCATATTTAGTGTGTTTTACTTTCATTGCTAAGAGTGTGACCCAGTTTTAAAATGGTGGATATCTAATGTTGGAAAGAAGCTTATCCCTTAGACAACTCATCCAACATTAAAGTCAAAGTCTGAGAATAAGATTGCCAGTCAGCTTCTCGTTGGTCAAAATGCATGAAAATACTTTGGCATGGACGTTGCATGAGACATGATGAAAGAGAGAAATGCAGAGCCCTGATTGTTAGCATCTGAGAGCTAATTGCTAGTTTTTGTCAGGCAATGCACTCACTTTGACATCATCTTCTTAAATGATAAGTCAAATATTCCTTCAGTAAATTATTACTTCACCAGAGCTACACTGACTGCCTGAGAAGGAAGACAAAAAAACAAAACAAAAACCCAACAAAGCCCAGCCGGTTTTTTTAAATGGGAAGATGATTCATATGAGTAACAGGACTGTGTTTTTAGCACAGCATTAGCAAATACACAAAATGTAGCCACATGGCATCAGTGCTTACAGCATGACAACACCAAAACTATCTTTAAAATACAACAACATAATATCATCTAAGAAACACTTTAGGGAACAGGAGTGTGCGTTGAGATTGACAAAAATACATAAAATGGAGTGAGAGGACTTACTTTTGGTCTGCATGGCCTTCAGGAAACTTCAGGATGCCACTTCCTGTTGATCATGTGACTTATGGATATCCCATTTTTTAGAGGGGGGGGGGGGGGGGGGG
>JAOVVB010233450.1:0-10157 GCA_028570985.1 Heterobranchus longifilis
AATTTCCCTGGGGGGGGGGGGGGATCACGTCAGTAGTGGCTGGATATTGGTAGAGACATGTCCTTAATGTCCCTACCCAATTATACGTCCTTGCATATACGTCATCTGCCACAAGGTCAGCCAACAGTGAAATTAAATTGCAATAGCCAGGTTTCAACCAGTAGAGAGCAGTCGCTATGCATATTTATAACAGTAATGGATCGGAATACATTTTTACAGTAACCCAGTTTCCATTACATTTTCCACATAATTTCTGTTTGTTTGAGGTTTGACAGGCATTCTTTAAATTCCGTCATGTCTTTGTACCTGTGACTGGAGAGTTAGTGTCACCAGCTGTTTATCTCAATGCACCCAAATCCTAATATTTCAGATCAGTAGTGGATCTTTTGCTATTCTTCTGGAAATCTGGTTACAATTTGCGTTAAATTTGGATGGAAATGCCAACTATGAATGGGGAATTCATGTCACATAAAAATGATAATTAGCATAAAATCTAAGCTCTGTCAAAATCACCGGTCCACTGCAACATGAATTTGACTATACATCATATCTGAACCACTGTTACAGAATGGAGCATTTGTTACATCTTTATAAGATATTGACCATTCGGCATCGGACAATATGAAAATTTCATATCACAATTATCCTGGCCCAAATAATACGATATTATCCCGATAATCAACGAAATATGCTAAAAACTTTAAAACACCACTGAAATCACTTTACCTTAGATTTTGCTTTCAAAACACTACAACTTATTTCTCAAAACATTACGACTTTTTTTTTAAAGAAACAACACAGATAGGACACTGTAGTAAACTGCAGTCAATTCATGAGGATATTCACGATTATCCCGATAATGGAAATTTACCACAATCAACTTATTGTGAGTGTTAAAATTGATTATTGTCCCATCCCTACTGAACATACAATCGTAATGTCCCTGATTTGAGTCTTATCAAGGACCTTTGTCGCATGTCAGCCACCCAAAATGCCCCAAACTACGAAACAAGCATCACTTACTACGTGGTGGTGGATGATGATGTCTGTTAGAACGCATTTTAGCTGCTTAGTAGAGAACAGACAGCAGACAGGTTTCACTGGACTCTCTGGATCAGATTTGAAGTCTGTCAGACTGAATCACACTGATATAGGTTGATCCACCCTGTGGGCGGAGTGCTGAAAACTGACTTCACACTAAAATAATAGTGAGCTCTGTTCATTCTTCAAAACATTCAGGACAGAGAGAGATGGGAATCCCCAACTCCATCCCTGAAGGTGAAGTTCTTCAGCATTCTTCTTTCAGCATATTGCAGTCAGCACTTTTACTAATAATGTGATTGGTTATACTTTGTTTAATAGGTCCTCTGTCTGCAGGTCCTCCACTGAGGATCGTGATGATTGGTAAAACTGGAGTTGGGAAGAGTGCCGTCGGTAACACCATCGTGGGCAGAAAGGTTTTCCAGTCTTCGGCGAGTGCGCAGTCTGTGACGGCGACCTGCGAGAAAGAACGGGTCAACAGTCAAAGAAAGATCCACGTGGTCGATACGCCCGGGATTCTGGATACGTCTAAAAGTGCAGAGAGCATAAAGAAAGAGATTGCAAAATGCATCCAGGTGTCCTCTCCCGGCCCTCACGCCTTCCTGCTGGTCATCCAGGTCGGCAGGTTCACCAAAGACGAAGAAAACTGCGTGCACGCCCTGGAGAAGATCTTCGGACCCGAGGCGTCCAAGTACATGATCGTTCTGTTCACGCGTGGCGACGAGCTGCAGGGCAGGACCATTCAGCAGTACGTGCAAACCGGCCACCCGAAGCTTCGAGAGGTGATAAACAGGTGCGGTAACCGGTACCACGTCTTCAACAACAAGAAAAGGAGGAACAGAACTCAAGTGGTTCAGCTGATCAGGAAGATCGACGAGATGGTGGCGGCGAATGGAGGACAGCACTTCAGCGAAGAAATGTACGAGGAAGCGGAGCAGACTCTGCAGCAGCAGAGGGTCGACAGAGACAGAACAGAGGAGGTTTATAACTTCTCCTTCATGGCTGATCTGCTGCAGAGGGTCATTCTCTTTCAGGCCATACTGGCTGCTGCCGCACAGGACGACACCAACAACCCGGAGCACTCGGCCACGGTCTCCTACTCCAACGTGAGGCCTGCTGTCTGATGAGTTTAAAATCTGGGTGGGAAATTAACTTTTTGTATAACCAGCTACAGTGCAACGCATTCTCTTGAACGGGTTCTTATGATATCTTACGAAAACATATGCACAACTGTTCGTATGATATCATAAGAAATATGACCACTGTTATATCAAGGTAGTTCTATTTAACAGTGTGAAACGGCCCTTTTAAATACATGACAGTCGCTGTTTTAAACATGTGATTAACATTGTGAAAAAGGACTACTTTGTTAGGTTTAGGCACCAAAACTACTTGGTATGGTTAAGAAAAAACGACTGGGATTGTGTTAAGTTTCCAATGTAGATGTTAGCAAAACAACACAAAAAAAAGACTGGACGCAGTTACGTGGTGACGTCGAGTGTGACGTAGGACTTCACATATCTACAAACTGAAATTTTTTAACACTGATTTTCCTGGGTGAAAGTCCTTTGTTTGTTGGACCCATCCACTATCCTGTAGCCTTTTTTTTTTTTTTTTAACTTCCTGATTTAATTTGAATTATTTTTAAATGTATTTCCCTTTGCATTGTTCCCTATTTATTTCCCCAAAGTTATTTATTTCTGTATTATTTTCTTTATACATTTCTTTATCCATTTCTTCTTCAAAAAGAAAATAATACATAAATAAATAAGTTTGGGAAATTAAATAGGGGGAACAGTGCAAAGGGAAAATAATACATAAGTAAGTAAATGTAAAAATACATTTAAAAATGAATTAAGCATAAAAAATAAATACAAAAATAAATACAAGCGATAATTACATAGAAAAGTAAATAAACAGGGGAATTAATACAAAGGTAAATAAATAAATAAAAAGGAAATAAAACAGAAATATGAATTTATGTCACAGTTTTATCAATCAATCAATTACTCGATTAATCAATGAATGTGTTTATTAATGCAACAACTAAGGTATCATGATGATTTATGAGTTATTAATGATGTTCATGTCTCCTTCATCTGCAGTTATTGTGCATGTATTCTGTTGAATTACTTTTTCATGATCCTTTAAATAAACCGGTGACCTCGTCCGTCTTTAACACAGATTAATAACATATGATTCATGATGGTTTGTGAGATAATACTGTATGATACATAGAATAAATAATTGATCATTAAAATTAAGTCCAAAATTATGATCTAATTTGCATCTATAACTTTTCCAAATGCATGCCTCTAAATACACAGAAGGACTGACTTTAATTGAGGGGCCACAGAGATGATTCATTCATAAGATGGTTAATACATTAATCATGTTATTTATCCGTGTTAAAGACAGACCTGGTCAGTACTTTATTTGAAGGGTCACAAACATGATTTAGTTTAAAAAAAGTAATTTTTAGTTAATGATGATTACAACACTTGGAATTCAACAATACAGAATACAGTTTTTTGGCCTGTTCCTTTAATTCATACTAAAGAAGACACAGACATCATTAATAACTCAGAAAACATGACGATTAGTTGTTGCATTCATTTGCATGAGATACTATTAATTATTAAACATGAAGTACTACATGAATGAATTCATGCATTGAGTCATGCATGTATTTATGATAATTACTGTACCTTTACCATAAAGTGTTGCCACCTAAAATATAATCAAGTCAAAATGTGTTTGAAGATTATTGGCCTGACCGAGAACACCAACTTCTGCCCTCCAATAGGTTACAGGGTCATTGCATTCTGGAATGTGTGGCCGTTTCTGTTTAGGTTCATACTTATCTTATAGTATGTGGAAAATAGTCTTATCTTCTCTCCGTGTAAATAACCACGGCCGACCGGTTTGACGAAGCTCTAGCTGAACATGTGTCAGCATATTTATGACACGTTGTCACCTCTTCATTCAGACACACATCCCATCATCTATATTTTATTTTTTTTCCTCTTCCATCTGTGCAGAAAGCACAGCAGTACACGCTCCTCTACAGACGCTACGTTTATCTACTATTGTGGTCATGGAAACACTCTGAATATCTCAATATTGTCCCTGTGAGGACTGATGTTTGTTACATCCACTCGTGTGTTATAGCCATAGACTGTATAAAAATAATGGATGGTGCAAGAATTATGTCACCCATTGGTTTGTGGACTACAGCTTTGAAGCCTTGAGTGGTCATGTCGAGAAGGTAACCCTAGATTTGCTAGGGTCTCGCGAGATTGGTAAGGTTAGGCATTAACCTTGAATGGTATGGTTCGGGTTAGGTTGTCGGGAAATGAGTCTTGCGAGAGTTTTTGCCTGTTTTTGCAAATCTAGGGTTATCTTCTAGACACAACCACCTTGAGTTTGACATTTTGGCCATTGCAATCTGTGCCAGCTTGCGCTTTTGAAACCAGATATTACCGTTTCTCACTTGATTTATTACCTCAGTAAACAGTTTCATAATGAGTTTATGGTCTCAGTTTCAAGTCTTCTTCAATACAGCACAATGTTCATTTTGTAATAAAATAGACAATGGTGCAAGCAGGGGATGCTTTGGGGCGTGGCTGCCGTGTGATTGACAGGTCGCCATGCTAGCGACAGGATAGTCTTAGCAATGCTAACCATGCTAACCCTGTGAACATTTAAATAGATGTGAACTTGTGTTAGGTGTTGTCTGTGGTTTCGTCTTACAACGTTGATCCTTTCACAGTGTGTGAAACTGTAACATTTTTCTCACCTAAAAATGTCTTGTTGAGCATTCGGTTGCACCTTGCTAACCAAGCTAGCGCTAGTATTAGCTATTAACTTCAGGGAATGTTTGCTAATATTCAACCAAACTGTGTCACTGCAGCGAACGGCATGAGCATCCTGCCGTTAAAAATCCACCGAATGACTCAGCTGGTTGAAAATCTGCAAACGTTCAATCGTTAGCAGTTAGCTTAGCTAAGCACCATTGAAACGTCACCAGCACTGGCTTAGCAGCGTCATCCTCTCTAGCCCCTCATCTTGTCCAAATATGGTAATGTCTGGTTTCAAAAGCTCAAGATGGCGACAGCCAAATGCTAAACTCGAGGCTTCAAAATGGTATAGTCCACCAACCAATGGGGAACATCACGGTGGTTACGTCCATTATTTTTCACAGTCGATAGTTATTGCACACGTTCAGTATGTTCACAGGAGACGCACGTTTGTGCCAGCTGGGCCAGACGTTGTCATTTGTGTCTGTGTACTTTGTACCATGATTGTGGCCTTAGAGTCCCAACGTTGCTTAACCCAGTGGTTCTCAAATTGGGGTCTGGGGACCCCCAGGAGTCCTTGACATGAAAAAGTTTGAGAACCACTGGGTTAACTAACATTGTGTGCTGCTAACTGACATCTGAATCCAGAGGATCATATGTGATGATTTTGTCTGGTGTGTTTTTGTGTCCAGCTGTTTGAGTACGTTTTTTGAATGGAACTGTTTAAGGATGCAAAATTAATTTCCATGTAAACTGTTGTATCGTATCATAACTGGTTATTGAATGAGCAATCAGTGACCATTTTAATAATGTGTTATTGTATATATTTATTTATGCAGTAAAAGTAAGTAACAGTAAGTACTTCCAGGTGTTCCAGCATGAGGATTTGTTGCTTTATTCTCAGTTAAACACGTTTGTAAATTGAACCTTTTTTTTTTTGAAAGATTTGGTCAAACTAAAGATGGACTTTTGTCATTTAATAAATTACATGATTGATCAATCTGTTGAAAAGACAATGAGTACATTTGTAGTAATGCAAAGGTGTGAAACCAACTTTTAACCATTTCTCAGTTTATTGTCTTCCAGTTTTGATTTTTCAACAGTGTAGCTCATGAATGCAACAAATTATCAAATCAATACCTGATTTTACCTGCATGTCAAAACAGTGCTCTCATAAATAACTTACTAACATAAGTAATAATGTCTCTCTTGTCAGAGGGGACTGTCAAACTGCTGCCTTTAACCTAGTTTTTCATGTAATTATCTTTTTATGTCATTTCACAAAATGAGATACACTGTATGTGAATGGCCAAATATGTGACCACATACAATATTCCTAGCCTTGTTTGCACATATTAATACAATCTTTATTAATTTCTTGTTCACTGGTGTTGATGCTGTTTTATTGATTCTCCATTGTCCAACAGCTATTTTGTGTCTGTGAGAATAATGATTGATGCAGAACTGGAGTCATTATCAATACTCTATGTACAGATCAGTTATAGATTCATGTTTAAAAAATTATTATGAAATTAAAAAAAGTTTTCTTCAGTTGCAGTAATAATCTTGTTATTGTTTAATTGTATAATATTAATATTAATATCAGTGCAACATGTGTATGTTCACAGCAGCCATTTTGACATTTGGTCTTCTGGAAACCTCGATATGGCCTATATGAAACCCAGAAATGTTTCCTATGAACTTTATGATTAAAATCTCATCTATAGGTTTATCAGATGAGATTAAGCTTGGTTGCTAAGAGTTGCATGTTGTGCAATTAGCATAATGAGCTATTAAGTCATAGTCATAGTACAGTATGTTGAAATAAAAGTCATAGTATGTTGAAAAAAAGTGAAGAAACTTCATTATTTTGTGTATGTTGAAAAAAGGGGAAAAAAAGTCTTTGTCTAGTATGTAAAAAAAGTCATGGTACAGTATGTTGAAAAAAATTACAGTATGTCGAAAAAAAGTAATAGTATAATATGTCAAAAAAAGTGAAAAAGTCATAGTATAATTTGTTGAAAAAAAGTGAAAAAACATAATATAATATGTCCTCTAACCACCTGATCTGTGGAATCACAGAGTTTAATTCTGTTTCTCCATGCTGCACTCTGAGTATTGAACCCACCACCTTAGGCTATATATTACTATATATATTACTACGTTTTCATTTTAAACCAGTGTTTTAAAACGATCTCCATCCATAGAAGCATTTTAGCAGCGTATCAGAAATAATCTGCGTCCATATTAAAACCACTGACGACACATCTCACATGAGCGGTCACGTACACTGGACATGTGTGTACCGCTGTCAACAGGACACAGATTGTCTATTCAGAGGTTGAAAATCATAGATGTATTATAAGAACTAATAATAAAATAATCTGCTCACTTAATCTGCGTGAGTTTGGATGCTGGAGTCTTTTGTTTTGACTCATCGCGGAAATTCAGATTTTTTAAACTCAAGCAAATGAGCAAATTTGCGTCATTCGCATTGACTTTATATGTAATTCATTTGCACAAATTAATTCATTTGCGTCTGGTGTGTACACGACATTAGAGTGGTACTGGGAGCATTACACGAAAGGAGTACCCACACAAGAAGGATGAAATCACAAGAGCTGTTTAACTGATAAGACTTACTGACGTGGGTGTCTGCGTCTTTGTTTACAAAAGTCTCCGTATCCGCCCGTACACACAACAACACAACCCCGGAGTTTCCTCAGAAATGTAGTAACGTGGGTTTAAACAGGGCTGTTTGACGGCAAAGTAAAGCTGTGAAAATATAGATGGATAGACTTAATCTGATATTGATTTTTTTTTCCCGGTGGCCCTTTTTCTACATGGCTAAAATATATGTAGCTGCTGCCCCCATCCACAGCAGCACATTGTTTATCTTCCGTGTCTGTCCTCCTGTCTGTTTCTACAAACTGGGGGCGTGCAGACCTCCATCTACTGCAGGTAATACACTGACTGTGTAGAAGTACCTCATACAACCACACTTCAAAACATCTGAACTGTCCCTTTAAATTTGGACAGTAAAGTGCCTTTCTTGGGGAAATGATACTGTATAGTTGAACGGCTGTAAACAGTGTTAGAATAAGGACTGTAGTGCTGGTAACTTGTTGTCCAATTTTTGGTGTGTTGACAGCCACTTGGGGAGAGGAGGAAAAAAAACAGGACTGCAACAACACTGAGAGGAGAGATGTTAAAGAAGGTAAATGTGCAACACAAGTGTCTATATAAAGGTAAACTGCACACAAGGATAGTTTATCTCCCAATGTTGTGGCCAAGTGTCCGATCCCAAAAATCCAGAGAGAGTCTGTTAATGCAGGTCATGTGCTCCTAGACTTGGTCGCTGCCCTCCCTGAAGTACACCTGCTCCCACACCACCGTGCCCCACACGCAGAAGAAACCCCAAAGGTTGTGGAAGGTGCCGCGGTCGAAGGGGTTTTCGTCGGCCCCGCAGTGTTTTAGGTAGGAGATGCGGTGGCGCGACATGAACTCCCAGGTGGTGGTGTTGAGAGAAACCAGGTAGAGGTGTGAGCCGAGCAGGAGCAGCACGATCAGCGAGAGCAGAGCCACCAGCACGGCCACGGCCAGCAGCATGCCGTTGGTACGCAGCCACAGCTTCCAGGTGGGCGCGTAGCTGAAACCCGTCCTGAAGAAACGAGTATGAAAAGAAGCAATGTGTTAGCATGGCATCGCCAGACTGATTCGCAAGTGCGGATTAAGGCCGTTACACACCGAGGACGTGACGAATAAATGACACGAAAACGCAAAAATAATTGCTGGAAAATATTTTGCATCAAAACTTCACGCAGGTAGCCAAATACCGGGAGATCTTTTTTTCTCCCTGAGGGTCACATGACCCAGAGCAGCGTCTGTCTGAGGACAGCTGCTGTAGAGTTTAATGTTAAGATACTGTCAGATAATATGAGTTTACTTTTAGAGAAATGAGTTCCCTCTGGTAAACAGTTAGGTGGTATTTATGTCTAGGGCTTTTATTGTGAAAGGTAAGAAGGAAGGAGTGGATCTGCTATGTGCTGCCTTTAGATTGAAGGAGATATATATGTTTAGGGCTTTTATTGTGATTTATTATTAGATATAATTTACGGTCGCAGTTTTGTGAATTCAAACTTAAGTTTAGGCAACAAAACTCGGTGGTTAAGTTTCAGGAAAATAACAGGGTCAGAGTTCAAATAAAGCTGTTTGAATTAACTGGCATACGTCATCAATTTAAATAACCGAGATCAACGGTTAAGTTAGTGTAACTGGTTTACAGGCGTCAGGTGACGCAGATATACGGACCTGATTTAATGTCTTAGAACCACCTTTTTTTTTCTAATCCCACCGAGCTGTTCTGTCGATTAAACCTAAATCTACCGCAACTATGTGTCTGTTTTAACAACGTTTAAAACCGCAAACGTTGATGTTCAGGTATGAGGGCAAAAAATGCTCATGTGGTTCATATTTACTCCGACCACTAGAGGGCGCTAATTTAGTGAAACGCTCATACGGGTCGTATTACAGAGAAGGAACAAACAACAGGAGTTTTTGCTTGTTTCACACAGGACATGAACTCCCCTCCGTCCCGCCCTGCAGACTTCTGGCTCTTTACACTGCGTCTCCTCACGTCTGGAGCTGTTGCTCAGAGTGTAATATTGACACGTGTGGGTTTACAGCGAATATATGGTATAAAATTACGCAAAAAGCGTGTGACAACACGTGAAAAGACTGAACAAATTGTGGTGTTATTCACACAGCGTTTCCTGAGACCAGGCCGGGTTTTGATGACTCAATGAGAAACTAAATCACTTTAGAATTGAAATATTTTTTTTGCCATGTTTTGTGCATTTCAGGCCGAGTGAGAGAAAAAAAAAGTAGTTTCCCTTCTCTGCCTGTTGTTCTTCCCTCAAAACAATCAACAGCAAACAGCTTTGGACAGATGCAAATCACCTCATTAACTCTCTAACCTAAATCCATTCTGCAGCAGGAGAGACGAGCAAAATGCGAGAAGAGAAGGAAAAGATAGGAAAAGAGGGAGGAGAGAGAAGGAAAAAAAAAAGAGCAAACGGTCTGATAAAACATCTGCTGGATTCGCCCATCTGTGCCAAGCGGAGCGAGCGAGGCCCGCTGTGAGAGGGAGGAGAGAGAGAGAGGGAGATTGAGAGGTGGTGGGCGAAAAAGAGAAAAGAAAGGAGGAGGAGATGGAGGCACGGTGCCCACGTCAACAAGTGCCAGGAATTGTTTTTTTTGGGGGGAAATATGCATCATAATGACGGCGGGGGCTGGGCGAAAATCCACAGCTAATGC
>JAOVVB010233451.1:0-10157 GCA_028570985.1 Heterobranchus longifilis
GGGGGGGGGGGGGGGGGGGGGGCATGTTCACCCGTGCCTGAGCGCTCCTGTCAGCGCACCGCGTGTTAGACAGGAGAATGCCAAATCGCGTCCGTCTCCAGTATGTATGTAGGTCGATGTCTGACTGTATACTTCACCAGAAACTCCTACAATAAGTGTTTCTACAACATGCGTGCTTCTGAGTGTCTGCGTGAAGTGTGAAAGTTATCTGAGTATGTTACTCGCGGTCTGTAGTGTGGACGTGGGTGGAGTGTGCACCAAGTGCCTCAGGACCCGAGAAGCCAGTCCCGTGGGTTTTTCGGCGATGAAAACACTGACTTCAGCTTTACTACCCCGAATGCCTTCTGCATTGTACCACACTGACAGCATGCCAAAGTTCAGCCATTGTTCCTGAGGGTTGTATTCCTCTCTGGTGGCCTTTGTATTGAGGTTTTAATCCTCAGTGTTGCACCAACAAACTCAGGTCACATGTGGATTTGAAGGTTTGTATGAACACATTTTGATTTTGTCTGACAGCAATAGGGATACTTAATGATATGCAATGTCGAAATAAGAATTAACTATTTTTGGGAACTGGTATTTGATTTTATATTTAAAATATGGAGGCAAACACCCATAAATGATCCCGAAGAGGTCACCAAACTTTTACAAAGTGCTGTTATAAAACCTATACTTTTTTTTTTTTTTTTTTTTTTTTTCATTCATTATCACTTGCACATGTTTTGCAATGTCAAACGAAGGTTTTTACTCGTTCCAGGACACTTTAGATTGAAAGGCCTTTGAGGGGACATAATTTTGACCTGTAAGTATCTTTTCTATAATATTAGTTTGGATAACAAACCCGTATGGAGCCGCTGTGGAGAAGAAGCAAATCATGTGACTGCTTCTCTGAAGCTGGTTCCATTTTGTGCTTAATAATCGTAATGATACGGAGTCACATTGGAAACATACTGTAGATTAACCAAATGTATGATTTTGGGAGAAACGTTAGTTAAATTAGATGTATTCTTCTCTGCACTTAATTATGTAATCTTCCTTTCATTCATTTAGTCCAAAAGCACTGATATTTTCTGTAGCACACAAATGATTGTTACGTCACTTTGTAAAAGACCCACTAGAGAGAATGAGTGTTTTGAGTGTTTGAGTGTATGTGAGGGGGAAAGAAAAGAAGAACTAATAGATGTCATTTGGAGTGCTGCTTGACCAAACTGAACTTTTATACTAATGGGTGGTTTGTGTCTGAATTGTACATTCCATTCTTGGAGTCTATTTAAATAAACAAGTGTGTAAAATAATCGGCTGGTGAGTGTCAGACGGTATCGGTGTGGAAGTCGAGGCAAAGACCAGAACGTATGCGAGATGAGGATTTTTGGCATTTTATTATCTATCTAACTTCTTATTGGTTAGTGGTAAGTGCTGCAGTCAGATGAATGAAGAGCCTCACAGAGAAAGTTTGAGCGGTGCCGGCAGATAAACTCTGAAGTCTTATCTGCGGTCCTCGACAAATGAGGAAGTGCACTTATCTTATAATGAGGAAATATGTGAGCATGCTGAGCACACAGAGGATTGCACATTTTTAGTTTTCATTTGACCTTTTTGGATTTTATCATAGCACAGATGGACCATATATATTTTTTCTGAATATATATAGTTTATAACAAACATAAACTTTGCACATAAAGATAATTTTATCACCTAAAATGTTTTTTGAAATAGCCTATTATAACAACCATTCAAACATCTTGCCATTTGTCAGTGGGCTTATTTAGCACATAAGTAAGTACAATATTGTTTTAGCAGCTCAAGCTTGTGTCCAGTTATACATTTTATTAGCATAAATCTTAACATAATGGAAAAAAAAACATTTGTCAAACTGAATATACACTTTTTGGGCTTTATGCTCAAAAACAATTAAAGGCAAAATGTCTTTTTCACAATATTCTACAAGAATGTTATAAGATCTCCAAGTGAACTAAAACAAAGGTGCCATTATCATTAAATTAAATTCAGTTTTAAATTGTGTTACACTGACCCAGACTCTCTTCAAGGGGCTTTCCATCGTTGTTGTTATTTAATTACAGCTGCATTACTGTGACCGGTGTTATGGTCATTTTGTAATTATCCCACCCCATTTCTATTTAATTCACTACACTCAATTAATTTCCGAACATACCTTTGGTTGAACTTGTTGACCGAAGACCCTCACATGTTGCTGTGAAAGAAACAGTTACTGATTTAATTTGATTTCACTTTTATTATCTGAATATTTTCTGAAATGTGTCTTGCGTCCCAAGACTGCGATTTCAGACACATTTCAGACAATATTGCTGTTTCACATGAATACAAATACAAAAATAGAAAATATTTAATCAAACAACAAAACCATACTACGAAAACTACATCAGACATTGCGAAAAGTGGATGCAGTACAAACAATTTAATCTCTCGCTTTTACATTCAGTGTTTGACCCAGATGCATTGAGGCCGACTTAGAACCCAAACTCTGATTTAGTATTTTAACTGTCTGTTTAATCGAGCCTGTGGGACTCTAAATCTTGTGTGATGGCAAAAGCAGATATTCTAAATGTGAGAGGGTGTCTGATGTAATATTACCAGCCAGAGACAACATTTTTTTTAGTACACGCAGCTTGAAAACTTCTAAGCATTTGACCCACAATCTTTGAGCAGATCCATGGCCTGTTTAAGCAGAGAGACAACTGTACCATGCACGGATTCCAAACTGCACTTATCACGTTGTATTATAGATTGGAAAAATAATAAGAGGATCTGTTTATTTGCTCCAAATGACCTCAGTCTCCTGAGATGGAAACCCAACATTTTGAGGCTCTGAGGTTGTGAAAGCTGTGACAGCTGCTACTTTCCTTACTTATTTTTGTCAGATAAAATTGCTGGATAGTGCAAAAAAACCAATGAGCTCCATTAGCGTGCAAAGAAAACCTCAAAATCAGCCTTTAAAGACAATATTTATCTCTAGTGAATTATGTCAAACTGTGATTAAAAAATACATACATAAACTACATATTTTTTTATTACAAATACATGCTGCCAAGCTCTCCTACGTGTCAAGGAAGTTTGTGAAACCTCCTTAGTCTCATCTGGATTTTGTGTTCCTATCTTGAAAATAAGTTTTTGAAAATAAAAACCCAATAAATTGTCCCCAAAAGACCATAAGCCTGAGTTCATAAGATTCAGTTACTGCGGGGATTTTGTTAAAATGTGATTTCCAGACAAAAATCCTGAGAGACGTGGTCAAATGAGAGAAAAAAAACAGCTTGAGGGAAGACAAAATGTTACAGCTTTTCTCCAATCACATCATAATTCCTACTGTGACATAATTGTTTACAACTTCACAAAACCTCCGCCATCCTAACTTCAATAGGTAGTCATTAATCCACATTGATTTTAACTAAATTATGGATTTTAGTGGGATTGTTAAAAAAAAAGTCAAAGTCTTGCACACTGAGTATTGACCCCAACATGTGATGTGTGTTGTTGTTAGATGTGACATCTAACATCTAACAAACTGCTGGTGTATTTGAGGCATTGTCCTTTATTCTAGGCCCTTATCAATGCAGCTGCAAGCTGTAATAGACCTGTAATAGTCTAATTGAGTCAGAAACTGTCCCTCTGTATTGAATTTGTTGGGACATAATTAAACCCATTGTATTCTTAGATCAATATATCTTGTTCTTGTCGAGAAAATAGCGTTAATGAGTATGTGATACTCAGTGGTGGCTTTAAAGGCCTTTATGCTCTTATTCTAAACATTACTTTGGGGTCATTAGAGATATTTTCTATGTCCTATTAGTAAAAGGAAACAATTGAGGAACCATGATCATTTCAATGTCAAGAAAATCACTTCATGAAAATCAGCAACAACAACAAAAAAGGGGTGTAGTAGTGCTTGTGTGATGATCTGTGTAATAGCCTGCAGCAGACAGGTGCAGCCGCCGTGTGCTGGATGTGCCCGCGCGCTCAGCAGGCTCCCGGGGCCATGAGGAGATCAACGTGACAGCAGGCACCGCCTCATGACAACAAATAGGCCTACTCATCTACTCCACGCACTCATGCACGCACAGTTGCACGTGGTCCCCTTATTGTTGTTCCTACATAATTAATGAAACATTAAGTTTAAAAAAATCATATCAAAACAAACATCTGTGCATCATAAAACACTCTGTTAAAAAAAGCGACATCATTGCATTTGGTGACATTTTGTAGCAGCACTGTTATATAATAATCCTGCAGGATATTTGTACTACAGCATTAAATATTGTAATATTGTATATTTTCATTGGCAGTGCAGGCACCCTCGCCTCTCGTGCCTCGGGCCTGTTGACCTGCTGCACCATTTCGCTGCCAGCACGTTCCTCGCGCCGTGGCGCACACAGCCTTGTTTCAATACACTTCAGCATGGTGGTACACGAGATCGGACACGCGCCGCCCTCCGCTCTGACGTCCGCAGCTGTCCGCCCACTGAGGCTCCTTATCGGTAGAAAGTGGGCCGTCCCTCCGCCGAGGATACAGCGCCGTTTAACACGTGAGCCTCATGTGACAGAGGTAGGTCAGGCGGAGCGGAGAGTCAGAGGGTTTATTTAACTCGTCGCTCTGTCCTCCCCCACTTTCCCAACGCGCCACCAACACGGTTGCCTTCCTTCTGCGGCAGGACCACAACGTGGAGATCGCAGGGACTAACTTGAAAGCATTTTCACGAGCAAAACAATCTTTACATTAGTACGACTAGTATTAAATAATGAGCTATTAATACAAATCTTGAGCTTCTTTGAGACATTTTAGTGCATTTCAGTGACTGCTGCTTTTGTCAACTTTTTATTTTTTCATCGCGCGTAAATAAATGCGCATTTCTTTGTGACTGCATTGGAGAAGTACCTCGACTTTGCTGCGTAATTGGAGTAAAAGAAAAATGGAGCGAATTCCAAGCGCGCAACCACCTCCTATGTCCAAACACCAGGCTGATCTGTCAGACGTGCAAGGGTAAGTTATACTTTGAAAAAAAAAAAAAAAAAATTCCTCAAACATGTGTTATTTATTCTATATCTCATATATACACCAAACCATTACATCATACCTGACTGTTCTCTCTTTGTATTTCTTTAGGATGGATTTCCCGATGTATGTTTATAAACCCAGGCGAGGAATGAAGAGAGGAGAGGAAAGCAAGGTCAGTTGTTATTTTGCTCATTGCCTACTTGTTCAGTTATAACCACAAATATTTTTTTATTTTTTTTTATTAAAGAGTGAGGGAGGGATTAGACTGGACGTAGTCCGTAGTCCCATAAATGGTTGGCCTAATTTCTGCTGCTATGACATAACTCCTGCTGGAGTCCTCCCTATCGGAGTGACTGCCTTCTGATCATGAAGAGCTATAGCTGCTTTGTGCTCTCACACACCAGCAGCTGAATTTAACCAACAATGTCGTTTATTCTTGCAGGAAACCTACAAGCTGCCACACAGACTTATTGAGAAGAAAAGGCGCGACCGGATAAACGAGTGCATCGCCCAGTTGAAAGATTTATTACCAGAGCACCTGAAACTCACGGTAAGTTCATGCTTTGGCTGCCTGGGAGGGATCATGGGACTCACTGTGTTGAGTGGCATGCGCCATCGAGTGGCTGTTCGGTGGTATTACACCCTCTGTCACCCTCTGTACTGCGGAGTGCGTCAGCAGCACAGAGGGTGACAGCTCAAATTATGTGTCCTCTGTTGTCATTGTTTAATATGGGGATTTAAAAAATTCAGTCCAATTCACAATAAATAAAAAAAAGTAATTGCAATATAATTCATACTGCTAATACTGCATATTATTTATGGAATTTATATGATCCCATCATATTGAATATTGATTGTTTTTTTGTTTTGCCTTTATGGTTGCTGCTGCAGTGTTTTGATGATGGCACAGCCAAGATCATTGTGTACATGAGCAGTAAAGCGTAGCCTCTATGTGTTACGTAAGAGCTGAAGATGTGCTGACAGTGTGTGTGTGTGTGTGTGTTTCCTACAGACTCTGGGCCATCTGGAGAAGGCTGTGGTTTTAGAGCTGACGCTCAAGCACGTGAAAGCCCTCACCTCTCTTCTGGAGCAACAGCAGCAGAAGATCCACGCTCTGCAGAACGGCATGCAAATTGGTGAGCTGCAGAACACACACACACACACACACACACACAAATATGCACGAGCAGCAGGATGGTTTTGTTGGGCAGAATGCAAATGACCAAGGTTGATTGACAGGATTATGCAGAACTACAGGCAAATAAGTGACCTCAAATATAGATGTTGGAAAAGAGACGTCGATGTCAAACTGCAGATTTTCTGACCGTGGTGTTGTTTCTTGTTGTCTTTACAGAGCAACCTTCTGTCAACCAGGAGAAGTCAGAGGAGATGTTCCGCTCTGGCTTCCACATGTGTGCCAAGGAGATGTTTCAGTATCTCGGCAATCATGAGACTGATGGAGACTTCACGCCGTCTCACGCCATCAATCACCTTCACAAGTTGGCTGCAGAGGTGCTGCAAAGTCCGGTCCGACCCCGCACTCCTCTCAGCCCTCGACCCGAGGAAATCCCCGCCTACCACCAGCACCAAACTCACAAGGAGACGCCCACCAGCTCGCCCCCGAAACCCAGCGAGGGCTACGGGAGGAACTGTGTGCCCGTCATCCAGCGGGCGTACGCTCCACCGAGCAGCGAGCAGAGCGGCAGTGATACGGATACGGACAGCGGCTACGGGGGAGAGCTGGAGAAGAACGAATCCAGGGCGCCGCAGGGACGTCCAGATTACTACGGCCAGGAGAGCCACCTGAAGCGAGCGCTGGGCGAGAGGCAGAGCTCCAGCATCAAGCAGGAGGATGACGAGCCGCGCCACAAACGGGCCCGGGTGGAGTCGTCCGAGGACGAGCTGCTCTCCGGCGGAGAGTCATCGACATCGTCGTCCTCCAGCGGTTACGGCAGTTACATGAGCGTGTCCCCCAACCACCCGACTCCTCCGCATCCCCTCTGCATGCCTTTCTACCTCATTCCGCCCTCCGCCGCAGCCTACCTGCCGATGCTGGAGAAGTGCTGGTACCCCGGGGCCGTGCCCATGCTCTACCCCGGCATGGGAGGCTCCGCGCCCGCCATGTCCAGCGAAAGACCGCCTCCACCTCAGCTAGCGTCGTCTCCCAGGGGGGGGTCTCCAGCGCCAGCCGTATCTCAGATCCCCATGGACTCCCCGGCCCTCCTTCAGGCACTAAAGCAGGTACCGCCCCTCAACCTGGAAACCAAAGACTGAGAGATAAGAGAGCAGGGGGTGAAGAGATGATCCCGTTCAGAGACAGTAGTAGGAACGAGAACATGACTGAGCCTTTCCATAATCCATCCTCATTCCCGTCCTCCGATCCCGCAGCCTGGAGGTCAAACGGCAAACGAGAGGACTTGTAGAAATGATCAAGAGGAGACGGAGGAGAGGGCAACGTCCGTCCGCACGGAGGATGCAAAGCTCTGGTTGAATGTTAAAATGCTCAGTGGTATTACTCAGTGCAAATGTATCATATAAACTGGACCTGCCCTACACACACACACACACACACACACACACACACACACACACACACTTGGTTGAATGTAAAGAAAGATTTAGATGCTGCTGTTAAAAGTATCCGATGACACTGATGCATCTCACTTGTAGCTGTTGCAATAGAGACACGCCATCTTTGTACTTTTAGAAAGTGTTGCACCAAATGTTAGCGGTAATGTTTCACCCAAAGTTCGTTGCCTATGTCCTTTAGGTTCACCATTATCATCACTGAGAATGCCCTTGGAGCCAGACACTATGATGACTGGCACCGTTAAGACACAAGGGTTTCCTCAAGTGTGTACAGACGAGAGTAAAGGGTACACCCAAGGCATGGATGAAGGAATGGGCCACCACATGACCACACTGAATGAGAAGTCTTGTTTTTCACTGACAAACAGACAAGTTTAGATGGATTTTTCTGTAATTATTGTTCATAGACTTCTTGTACATTTCTATTTTTGATACCCATTCTCGCACTTTGTCCGTCCGGAGAGACAGAAGGAGGGCAGAGTGCGGACAATTGTACAATTGTTGTGTACTCAGAAACTGTGTACATACTGTAGCACTGTGCTGGACCTGGTCTGCATACTCAACATCTGTTTCTGCTCAAGTCAAACCTGGTGTTTGTTCTTGCCGTTGCCTTTTACTTGTGAAACGCTGATAAATCTCAGATGTTTATTCTCTGTACTACGTATGAATACTGGAGTCAAAGGAGGGAGGCGGAGAGAAGTTGAATGTAAACGTTTTACCAGAAGACTAGTTTTCTATAGAAAGAGGTACTTGAGATTTTATATTTTGGGACCTACATGAAAGATGTTTGATGTACATATTTTGTCTATAAATGTTGGTATACATTATATAAGTGTATTAATAAAGTATTTTTTTTCCCGTGGAAATTTGCGTTGACTGTTGTGTATGTGAAAGAGAAGGAGGGTGCAGCGATGAAACGCAATCTGTTCTTTTTGCAGCGCGACAACATTCATGTCACAGGGAACACTTATGTAATGGCAGATCTGTAGCCCGGCTCTCCTGCTGGTTAACCGTCTGTGCACACTAATACAACAAGTCCATACACGTGAGTGTAAACAGTTTCAGTTCATCTCCTGAGGCAATAATCAGGATCCATATGTATCTTGTCAACAGCCTGGGACAGGGAGACATTTCCTCTGTTTTTTTTTTATTGGCTGTATGATTCAATATACAAATGTTATTATCCCAGAATTGTGACATCTCTCTCTATATTTGCACTCCCGGCACCATAAACATATAAAAACCTAACAAATACTACTCACCACCACAACATGTGTTGTATTGTGCAATCACATTTTTTTTAACTATGTGATTGCACTTACAATCAACAAGGCTTATCTCATGCTGCAGATTTCTGCACTCGACATTTCGACACAGCGTGTCCAATGTCGATGCTCGACATCGACAAACTCTTCAACCGCATATTATTATTGTTTCCATTATCATTTCTGAGCTGTGGGAGTGTTGTTTCGTTCCATATCTAGCTAGTACGCACGTACAAGCTGAGGTCAAAGGTCATGACCTGCACCCTAAATGTCAGTTCTTTCTAAACTTGTTCCATGTTTTGCTGCTGTCATGAGATGTAATTTGCAAGTTTATTTTAGAGCTGTAGCGAACCCATTATTTCAGCCAGTTTAACAATTTTCTATAGTTAAATATGCTTTAATAACACTCATCTCAATAGTTGCTTCCTGGAGGCCTTGTGGTTAAGACGCATACTATATATAACCACAACATCTCCGGTTTAACCTTTGTTGCACATCAGACCTAGCTCCTCCTCCCTCGTTGTTTCCTATTTCTGTCAATCTGTCCAATTAAAGGCAAAAATGTCACCATATATATATATATATATATAGATATATATAGATATATATATATAGATAGATAGATATAGCCTATTTCAGTAGTTTATTATAGTCATGTAGTTCTTTTTTTAGTTGACATCTACATTCAATCTATTTTGGTCAAATATGTGGCAGTTAAATATGTATTGATGTCTAAATTATTCAAGAAAGGTCTGATAATCAAGCAGTGGTCGTTTCATGAGCACTGACACTGCTGTAACTCTCCCAGCGCTCCTAAACATTTTAAAGTTTATTTTTACATTTTGACTTTATGTTTAAAAAGGTCTTAAAGTCCAGATACACCAGGTGTTGCTGAAGATGTACCAACATCTGGATATGTACAGTCAATTCTTTCATGTTTAATTCCCTCTCCTTGAAAGGCTTTGGCGTGAACATGCAGTTAGATCACTGAGCCTTTGTTGCCACCTGCTGGGCATTTAAACACATACATCCTGTTGATATATTTACTGATTATTTCTTCCGCAGAAGATGGAACCAGTGATCATTTCATTATATTATTTTCTGCCCAGTCACACTTGAATCAGCTCTTTTTGTTTGTTTGTTTTAATACAAATGAACTTCAACAACATATTGATTTGCAGTTACATTCATAATATAATTGTAAAACATATGTACAAATATTAGGATTCCAGTCAGCGAAACTAAGACATACTTCAAATTTACCACAAGAAT
>JAOVVB010233452.1:0-10157 GCA_028570985.1 Heterobranchus longifilis
GTGTTCTTGTTATGCACCGTATCACCAAATTCCTTGTATGTAAAAACTACTTGGCAATAAATCCTATTCTGATTCTGATGAATTTTGTTTATGTGTTGCAACAGAGTTGTTTTTGTGTGTCCGACAGGTCCGTCCTTAAGCAAGCTGAAGGGAACGGGTCTGTTAAGTATCTCATCCAAACCTTTACCAGCTGTTTCCTCGGGGAGCTGGCACTGCTGCAGCATCAGGTAGGCCTCGACTTCTCAAGAAAAGATCCCAAAGTCTGACTTCAATATTTGTTGATTTTCATTATCAATTCATCTTCCCATTTTTTTCTTTTTCAATTAATTGATTAATCTTTTGGTTTAAAAAAATCTCATAAATTAGTGAATAATGACCATTCCAAAACCCAAAGATATTTAGTTTACTATGATATAAAATAAAGAAAAGCTGGAACAACAACTGCCGATTCATCAGAATAATTGCAGATACATTTTATGTGGTTTGACTAATCAATTAATAAACTGATCTTTACAGCTTTAGTTTTTTTAAACATTTAATTAATATTAGAATTCTTTTTTTTCTCATCCATTGATTAGTGTATAAAGAGACAAAAACATGTTTTCTTGTCACCATACAATAAAGGCAAAAACACATACTTATTTTCAGGTGATGAAATCCAAAATATTGATGTCCACTGTGGTTACAATCACACTGACACACATACACCGTATGACAACGTATTGCGGATGCCCACGCAGACAGTTACATGTAAATCACGTTTTGTTTGATTAATGCTGTTTTCTGGCCTGAGAGGACAAAAAAGACATGAGGATGAAAGCGCTTCATTTGTATGTTGTAACGTTGTAATGACACCATATAAACACTAGGTGGGGCTGTTAGTTTTTGACCTCAGTAAGACTCTAATTGGTCTGTTACTCTGGCACTTTCACAACTACATCTGCATGTTACATGTGTGCCTGGACTGGAGGGAAAATGCTCTTAAATGCCCCTTTACAGAACCAGGTTGTAGGTTATTGGTACATATAGACAATATAGACAACCATTTTGTACAGCTTGAAGATTGACAGGAAAGGGGGGAGAGAGGGAACGGCATCTGAAGTTTACAACAGATGTCTAATTATTCTTATCCACCATCTTTAGCTGGAAATAAAAGAATGGTGACTTTTATGCCGCAGGCTCAGATGCGCACATAGGGTGATGAACAATTACCGAGGCGAAATCACTTAACATTTGATGAATCCTCCACATCATTATCACTTGATCTCCAGCCGGGAGCTCGCTGCTCACACCATACACACATCACGGTTCACACCAATACAAAGTGCTTTTTAATCATCAATTTGCGGGTAATAATTTTGTACAAACAAAACACCTGCAATGTGAGGAAACCACTGTGAGCTGTTACAATGATATGCGACTATGTACTTTTCAGCTTTTGCTAAAACTCTCATGTCAGCACTCACATGTCAGCCATTACTGTCAAAAGGCCAGAAAACATATGTGTTACAACATAGGTATAATGCATTACCAAATACACGGTTTTGTGAATATAGCTTAACTCCTTTTCTCCTCTATTAACCAGTAGATGGCAGTGCTACAGTGCTTTTACAGTAGACTCGGTTTCAATGGTTATAGTCACACTACACTAAATGCTACCTATTACACGCTACATTACACATTAGCACCTACTGTATCACCGTTACACAGACTCCCATTCAAAATATCATTTTTCAGGCGGCTTTCAGAGCACAGTGATTTATGAATTCAAGGTAAATATGATTTACATTTATGAAGCTAAGGAAAATGTGTGCTTTGTGTTGTTTCAGACGAGTGTTTCTTTGAAGGCCTTGTTCCCACAGTCACCTCAGAGTCTGCTGGTTCCTCTCTTGACCCGGCCATCAGGTCAGTGTGTGCATACACACTCATCCATGTATGTATGTGTGTGTGTCTGGATATTTTACTCAGACACAAAAGCCTGTATTGTGATAAAAGGTCTCTTCAGGTATTCTTTAACTGTGTGTCAACAGAGTTTTCCTGCTGCAGAGTGAATGGGCTTTTGTGTGTCTTGTTCTTGCCAATCAATTATAGTTAGTTAACAAATATATTACGTTATTTATGTCAAATATAAAATTTGACATTATGTGGAACAGAAGTTATGTTTGGTGTCATTACTCATAAGAAATCTATACAGAAGTGTATTGAGTTTTGTACAAGCTGCATTTATTGAGAATAACCGAAACCATTGATCGTCTTACACAGACACACTAATGCACCAATATTCTACTTCTTGTCATTAAGAAGAATCTATGTTATCTATACTGAAAATGCATTACCAGTGTTTATGTATGGGAATCTTTACTGTTAAACGGATGCACAGTAGGTGAGTGCAGGGGCACCGTGGAGCAGAGCTTATCAGTGTGTGCCCAGACTGCCCTGTAGGCAGGAATGATTTACATGAATGGAGCCATTTAGGGACACAATGGAGCCCAGCCAGAACTCAGAGTTAATTATTACAGTGTATGTGTGTGTGTTTGTGGTGAAGGGCAATTTTTCACCAGAGACTGAATGGAAATTGTACTGTGAAAAGTAGAAGATTTAAGGTTTTATCATGATTTGTGCTTCCTCTGTAATAGTTATAAATTAAGACTTAGCGTGGCATTGTTAAAGCATAGCGTGGGGGGGAAACCTGGATCAAGATATCAAGCATTTGGAATATTTGTTAAAGTTTGTTTGTCAACCAGATGTGTCAGTTAGGTGGGGTTTTAATACAACATTTGTGGAAAGGGAGTTTATTTTTGACAGAACAATGTGGCATGTGACAAACACCACTCTAGCCATTTAAGCACAAAAACACAATGGCTGGAAAACAGGGAAAATAAATTGCAAGTGAAAATATGTGTGCCTGATATTTGGAAAGTTATCTATTAAAGGGGATCTATTATGCTTTTCCTTATTTTCTTTATCGTCAGCTTGAGAATTGCCAGGCAACCAGCTGAGACTTCAGGAAGTTACTGCGCCTAGCCAAGAAATAGTCCCTCCTTAAAACCACCACCTGTCATTTTTACTCTTCGTTTTTTGTACAGATTAGCCAAACATGACATATATATAATGAAACATATACTTTATATCTGTTTCCAGTCTTCAAGTCAATCTTCTTATCTAACTCTTCGAAAGAAAGCGAATAAATGTATTTCCCATAATGTTAAACTATTCTTTTAACATTGACTTAGATAGCTGGTTTTGAATTTTGTGAACACTAATTGATTGTAAAAAAGAAAAATACATATTAGTATATGTGCTACACATATTCATTATATCTGTATATGTGAATCTGTTCTTGCAGAGATGCCTCAGGAGGCTTGGAAGCATCACCTGAACTGGCTCAGTGGCTCATTACAGAGACTGACAGAAGAGGAAGAGGAGGGAGGCAGAGACAGCAGCAGTAGCACCAGGTTAGAATGAGAGAATGTGTTAATGTGTGTCTGCTTCTACCACCCGACTGAATACCTGTGTGGTGTTCTTATTTCCATTAGCTGCTGTTGAGGGGGTGGTTAGTCAGATATTTCCCCTTGCATTACAGCAGAGAGGTCCTGGTGCTCTGTGTGGCTCCTCCAACCATTTATTAGAGGCAATTAGCTTGGGAAAGAGAGAGCTGTCGATAAAACAAGTGTTGGAAAGCCCAATAAGAGTGAGAAAAGGAATGCAGAAGAAGAGCCAGAGAAAGTGGGTGCAGTGAGTAATACATGCCATATTAGCATGAAATGGAGAAAAGCAGAGAGTGAGTAGCCTTGGTTGTGCGGATTTAGAGAAAAAGAGGTTATGGGGGTGCAGATAAAAAGCAGAAAGCAGTTGATGTCCTAGAGATGGAGACGGCTGACTTGATACCCTCCAGCTGCGGTTTTTAACAGGGCCCATTATCCCCACCACCGCTCCATTTTGGAGCTCCATGCAAAATTCCCAAAACATTGTTCCGAGCCAGCGGTGGGAAAGTAGTATGTTGTGTTGCTCTGAGCAAAGATGCAGCTGCCAGGGCTGTGCAGAGGGGTGCTGCTGTTTGTATTTGGGAGCCAAGGGAAAAGAGGGGAGATGAGGAAGAGAGCCCTAATGATGGTATTAGGGAAATTTGAGAGAGAGAGAGATCCTTATCGCTCTTCTAACTTCAAGTTATAGTCTCGTTGTTGCAGCGGTGTGGCTCTCAGCTCTCTTTCTGCCTAAAGTCCATCTTACAATGTTGCACACCTTTTTTAAAAACACATTTTACAGTAAACCATGAGATTCTCTTCTTTATATCTTCCTTTATTATTTTAGGGCTGCAACTAACAATTATTTTCATTATTGATTAATATCCTAATTAAAAATAAACAATAATTGCATTTGGTTCGGTGGAACCAGAAGGTAGATGAAAAGACTAGTAGGCTCAACCAAAGACAAAAAAGGAGAGAGCCAGGGAATGTTGATATCAACAGTAAGAATCCAAAAAGTACAAAAAAAGCTTTGCACACCCAAATCTATCAGATTTCCCCTTTATTTCAGTTCTTTATAGTTCTATTTCAGACAATGGACCAGGAAATATTTGGCTTTTTTTTGCTTGAAAAATCTCTAGTTGTGTTGTTACTTTTGCTATCCCAGTTTCTGTGCCCGGCCATCCCTCACATGTTTCTGGCAGGACTGCATTCCAAGTCTTGCAGTAGGGACTGAATAGAGTGTAGTATTATATTAGTAAATGTATTATAGTATTATAAATGTAAGTTAGACACAACAAAACTTGTCTCGATTTAGGGTGTTTTTTGTAATTTGAGATGTTACTTAAGTGCTATAAAAGCACAAAACTGATGCTCATCAGTGTTTTTATAAAAACAAATGTATGTGATGAAATATCACCTGTCGAAAGAGCCAATCACAGATGCCCCTCAGTGTGACCTCACAACTGGGAACAAATAATGAGATTCAGTATCTAATTCTGAATCAGATGTGTATAAAAGCTTTGTCTCTCTTTGATCGTCCATTGTTTCTGTCAGTGGGGGTGGGACTAATATTACTGGCAGCCACTCAGAGTAGAGGCTCATTAATAAAGCTCTTATGGTGTAAATGACCCCAGACAACCTGTTAGAGGGTTTGTGTGGTGCACTGTAAACAAATATTTTTTTCTTGAAAACTTTGGTGAAACATCATCACAGATGTGTTTCATAGGCAATTTGTCAAAATGTATTAAAATGCCTCCCCCTTCTCTCCTTTATGACCAAGTTTCTTTCATTGTTTGGACAACAACTTGGGTGTGAATTATTGGGCTCACAATTACCAGTTGTATTTTACAACAGCAGTTTGGAGCAGGGATTGGAGATGGAGAAAGTTGTACATATTCACACACATGCTGCGGCTGGGACGTGCCAGGCAATTTAGGAACTAAATTAGACCACCCAAATCCCTGCAGTTTATAGATATTAAAACCTGTTTATAGCACTGCAAGCTTATACACTCTGGAAGTTCCACTATAATGCTTTGTTTGCAGCCCACAATTACAAACTGAAATTGAAAAAAAAAAAGCTAATTGACAAAAGAATCTTAGCACAAGGTCCAGCTTTCAGCCACATCTTGTAGCCTTCACCGGCAGATTGAGTTTGCTCAGTTGTCATGAAGATATGTAAAATATCAGTGAACCTTCATCTGCTGATGAAGGCCACAAGTATGTAGACTTTTTTTTTTAGTCAAAATGCTGCAATGCTTCATGGTCAAGAATGGATTTTTAAGCTCAAGATGATTTCTTTCTATAAATTATTCAGCTTTTTAAAATTGCAGTCCATGCAGCATGTGCTCATATAATTATGTTCTCTGATGTGCTGCAGTGTCATTTATCCACGCACTTCCTTCAGAAAAGAAAAATCCTTCAGATCCCATGTCATCTGTAGTGTTGAGCACTGTTTTCCCCTCCTGTCCTGTAGGGGGCACCACACGGTGTTCGAGGCCTGGTTCCTGCTGGTTCAGTGCGCCCACTGGGTGCATGTGGCTGTCCAGCTGCTGGTGACATCACAGCCTGAGGACCGCGGCCCCCTCCTGTGGCTGCTGACCTTCTACCACCACCCCACCAACAGGGGGCACCACAGAGCACGACAACTGGTAACAGAATGTTTTCATTTATGTAGTTTTTCTTCATTGTGAAAATTTGAAATTGGGGTCCAGACATTCATGATCCCGAGAGGATACATGCTATGACTTTGGTGATCCCCTGAGTTTTCCTCTACTGTTGCCAACCATTCAACATTTTAAAATATAAACCTAATGACATTCCCATCAGCCTCAGCTGTACTTTGTTTTTGGTGCGAATTAGCAAAAGTTAGAATGCTAAATAAGATGGTGAACATTGTAAACATCATACCTGCTAAACATCAACATGTTAGCTTTGTCACTGTGAGCGTGTTAGCATGCTGAACTTCAAGCTCAAAACCAGAGACAGTGGATAAACTGAGACCCCGCAACTTTCATTTCCTGTATCTGTGTCACATGTGTTTAGCTACTGCCCCACCTCTTTAGGAGACTAGCAGCCGTTCTGAGTGTATTGATTCCAATGGGAGAAGTGAACATGAATACAGATTCTGATCGATCCTTTTGCCGGTCATTGGCGGCGGTCATTAGCCAATCATTGGCGGTATTGACGGTGCCATATCTTTTAGAAATATTGAATATCTTTGTCAAAACACCACTGTGCCCAGCCTCACACAGCCGCTATCATAGTCTTGTTATTCTATATAACCATTTAATTCTGAAACCTATTTTGACATTTTACTCATTACCTTGTTGTTGCTCTTGCATTGGCAACACTGCTGTAGCTAAATGGAAAAGAACAACACCGTATTGACGTGCTGAGTAGTGTGTCTACATGTTCCGTATCATAACTCAGCAACATAACAATGTGGATGGTCTGTTATTTGCTCTTGGCAGATGTGTTGTCATTGAAAGCCATGAAACAAATACAGAGAAAGAAGAATAATAACACATTAAAGAATAAATAATGGATGATCTGAGAGAACGAGACAGTGGCGAAGAGAGAGAGAGAGAGAGAGATACATGAGGGAGGGGAGCCGGGTGAAAAGGGTGATGTAGTATTGATTTCTCGGTGAGTGTCTGGCCAGCTGGCCCGAGTTTCATCTCTCTGTCTCCTGTTTGTCCGCCCCCTCTCATAACCCTGGGAGACTCGCTGTCGTCGCCGGCGTCTCTCCCATTACGATCTTACGATCAACTCGCATGGGGTTGTCTTTGTTCATCATTTGTGAATTACTACTCCATTGATTTTTATTTGTAGGAAAAATGCTTAAAGCACTGCTTCTTGATTTCACTGTGGTCTATAAATAAACATCTGTTAACATCAGCTGTACCATGTGATCTATGTTTCCAGGTACATGCCAAAGATGCATGGGACCACCTACACTCCCTGTTCTTTGTCTTAGCTCGTCCTCTTCCTACGGACCGCCTGCAGCCATTGGTCACTCTGCTGTCAGCACCACAACCTCAGCAGCCATTACTGTCTCCGTTATTGATCCTCAACCTCTTAGTCAACTTCGCTGTTTTCTTCCAACAATCGCTGAGCGGATCAACAGAGATTTTACAGACGGTGAGGAAACGATCTGTTTTCTTCCCCCCTCAAAAAAAAAAAAAAAAATCTGTTTTCAGTCATTTCCTAATTCATGTTCCACACATACCCTGGTTAGACAGTCATGCACATCATGACTCATTGTACATTTTGTTCTGCTACAAAATAATTTCTAAATACTTGAGACTGGTGTTTAATTTTTGGCCTTGGAAACAGCAGTGAAAAAGAAAAATCTCACCACAAGGTCCACTTTATAGCTTTTCTGGAGCTTTCGTCCGTATCACACATCCTCCTCAGCATGGAGTTGTAAATATTCTTATTTCCATTCCTTTGAGTACTTTAAGGACTTTTAATTTTGTTGTTGAGATTGAAAGTTCATTCTTAACCTTGAACAATCTCACTACAAGGTCCACTTTGTACATGAAAAAGTTCCATTGAAGTGAAAACAGCATCTACATTATGCTTTTAAAATGCAATATTCAAATAAATGTGTAATGCACAACAATACTCACACTTCGGACAAATGTGTTATGCTTAGGTTGTTTATGACAGAAAAAAAACTAAACCAAACTTTTGTTTTATTCTTGGCTAAATATTAATTGAATTCTGCATTGAATATTTGATATTACTTAGATATGTTCTTAGAGGTAATTGTGGGTTTATTTGTAATCAAAAGTCCCTCATTCCATGTGCATCACAGTTTGATGTTTGGATGTTGAATGGGCTCTAATCATTTAGATGGATTTAAAGTACAATAATTGGAATTATATAGCTGTTGAATTTTATGCCATAATATATCACATATAACAAGTCCCTTTTCTTTTTTTAAATAATGCCTTTTCAGATACCAGTTTTGCTTTTGGTCTTTGTCTTTGTGTGTGAGTCCAGGTGGTGGGTCAGTCTGGTCTGGCTGATGAAACAGCATGTGTTCTCAGCTCACTGGAGCTCAGACTAAACGAAGGAAGCTACTTATCAAGCGATGCTAACAGAGTTCATCTCAGGATCAAGGCACTTCAAAACACGCTAACACACATGCATGCAGCGACGAGCCCTGCCGAGAACCAATCACACATGCTCGCACACTCTAAAGCAGGTGAGAGCGCGTACCCACACACACACTCTCACACATTAATGCACAGAACCACACAGCAGTGAGTTCATCCTCAGCTCAGGGTTTTTTCAGGGCACCTTTTCAGAATGACAAATAGCCACGCTCTTGTGTAGATATGCAGCGGTGCAAAGACAGGAGTGTGTCAAAACAGCACAGAGGACAGATTATGTGGAGAGGCTACAATTATACACACACAGACACAACACATACACAATACACACACAACACAACTACAAGGCCCACAAGGACACTTGAGCAGTGACAGATCACACTGCAAAGAAGCAGCAGCAGCAGCAGCAGCTCGTACAACATGTCAGAGTCCTCCCACTCATATCATTGTCTCACAATATCAATCCTTCATGTTACACATGCTGACTGAAGGACGTTTAGCTTTGGAGGACAGAGAAACCAAATGCCAGTTATCTTTGTATAAATGCCATTTGTGTTGTTTATGTTTATATGTAAAACATATTCCGACAGTACAGAGTATACGATAAAATGTAAATAAGTAAATGTAATGTCACTTCTTTCTCTATATATATTTTTTCTATTACTTAAATATTCATAAAGATGGATAATGACTCTCTGAGTTTGAGCCATAATTTAAATTGGAGACATTTAAAAGAACCACTGGAGCCAGACATTTGAGAAATACCCTGCTTATGCTTCTAGGTCGATATAACATACTTTATGATGACTGATTGACTGCGCAGAAATGCATACTGTATATTTACATTTGCTGTCTAAGCAAAGTGATTCAGTGTTTGGCATCATGCAGGATGATATTTTATTTTCAATTTGGTACATGATGTACTTGTAATGTGTGAGATTTGTTTTCCACCTTTAAAAGCAAAAAGTGGTATTGGTAAAAGTAATATTGGAGTAATTACTGGAGTAGACGAACACTGCTATCCATATTCAATAAATAGTATGAGGTCATATTGATACCGATCTCAGATGTCTATGAGATCTGTTATTTGTACCTAGTTGCATATAAAATCAGTATCATGGGGAAAAAAACGCCATAGTATAACATGTCAAAAAAGGTCATAGTATAGCATGTCGCAAAAAGTGGAAAAAAGTCATAGTATAGTTTGTCGAAAAAGTCATAGTACAAGTATGTCCAAAAAGTGAAAAAAATGTCATAGTATGTTGAAAAAGTGAAAATAACGGCGTAGTACAGTATGTGGTAAATGTGGGAAAAAAACACCATAATCCAGCATGTCAAAAAAGTGAAAAAACCTCATAGTATAGTATGTCGAAAACAGTGAAAAAAATGTCATAGTGTAGTATGTCGAAAAAGTGAAAAATGCCATAATATAGCATGTTGAAAAAAGTGAATAAAACGTATTGGGATGGCCTATAGGTCAATGGGTAGAGCACGCACCTCATGTAGGCTGAGCCCGACCTCCGGCCCTTTGACGCGTCTTCCCCTCCGTCTCCTGTCCATCATAAAGG
>JAOVVB010233453.1:0-10157 GCA_028570985.1 Heterobranchus longifilis
CTTGCATCGTCTCCACGGGCCGCAGGGTGCGACTTGCGTGGGGTGGACCCCGTTCATACCTGCTTGCAGGTCTAGTTTTTAATCTGTAACTATTTTGCGTGCTTTTGATATTTCCTTAATGTCTCATGTTTAATGTATTTTAAACATAACAAATGATGTTCCTTTTGTTTTGTTTGTCTTTGGATGCAATTTTGATGTTCTCTTAACATCTTGTGTTTAATGTATTTTAATGCCGCTGTGAAGCACTTTGAATTGCCTTGTGTCTGAATGGTGCTCTACAAATTAACTTGCCTTGCCTAAAGAGCAGATAGCAACTAGCAACTAGCTGTTATTAGGCTCTTATGGTAGTTGCGCATGAAGCTAAAGACACAGACATTTTACTCCGGAGTTGGTGGAACTTAGAAATATTGGGCTTATATTTGTCAAGGGCAGACTCCAAATGAATTCTAATCTTGCTCCATGTCTGCTCGATGTGTAAACAGGGAACTGTTTGCTAACACATTAGCCATAACAACTTTATAAGGTAGTGTAGGCCTATGTCACATGTTGTGTTTTCAAGTTCTTGCAGAGTTCCTGTCATTTTGTCATTATACACATTCTGCCAATTTCCAATTAATATATCATTGTTCACACAATAATTTGATTTGAATATCTATGTATCCATGTCTGCCACATTTTGACACCACACTATAATCATCCAACTACATCTTCCTCCTTCAACACAGCCATCAATGAAAGCTCCACTCACTGGCTACTGGACATAGTAGTTCTACATGAATGCTAAAACAACAATCCTCTTGTTAGCCCAAATCCACAGATATGTCTGTGATGATGGCAAATCAAAGTGGCAACATCCTGCAAATATCCAGAGATTAGCAGAGAGTGACACTGACACCAGTCTCACAATCCCAAGCTCCAGTACAGGCACACACGCACACACGCACACGCACACACAAACACACACACACACACACACACACACTCACAAACACACACCCCGTCCCTGCATCGTACGACAAGTCTGTCAGGCTGCCAGGGAGCTGCAGCCAACACTCACCGCCTCCGCCAACAGACTCCATTCTGCCCGGGCTTCACTTTTCAAGACCTCACTATCTCACTCTAATTGGCTGAAACCAGAGCAGGTCGTCATTCTTTTCCGAGGAATGCTCTGGAAATCAAAAACAACTTCCCGTTTATTCACTTACACTAACCACTCAATTAAGCCCCTATTAGGAGAATCTGGGAAGCTTTTCGGGGTTCAAAGGAAAGCTCAGCAAGCAGTCATCGAACTGAATGAAATCAAAAACACTTTTTGTTTTTCATTTTGCAACAAATTCCCCCCCAAAATGACAAGGGAGCTTTCAGTCAAGACCACATTGAAATTGACAATAAAATGAACAAAAGTGAGAACAATAAAAACGTTGCCAACAAAACACCTCAGTTTTTCAAGCTCCGTCACCACTTATTTCCCGCCGCCACCCACTGAGCAACGACGTGACGAGAAGCAGCACGGGGATCTTCAAATGGTGGGGATGTGGACACAGGGCTAAGCTGCCCCCGGCTTTGGCTCGACAGGCGCTTATTGACCATGCTGACTGGCTCCTAATCTACACACCCACACGCACAATCACAAACACATGTCTGCATGTGTGCATGTGCTTACATGTTAAATGTAGATAATTCAGCAAGAATATAAATGCAACACGCACACAAGTACTGCATGCATGTATGCACACACAATCGAAACACACACACAAACAGACACACATAGACGCACAGGCAGGATCCCTTTGAAGAGTGAGAGGGACCGAAAAGGGGAGGGGGGAGTAAGGGAGAAAGAGCAGGAGAAGAGAGGATGGAGGGGAGGGAGGGGAGGGTGGTGGCGGTATTTATAGACAACAAGTGATGGGATGCCCTCGTTAGTGCACGGCCCACTGAGCCAGATGACAGACACGCCGCCAAGAGGTCATGTGACCGCATTACTCACTCCGGCGCCCTGTGAGAGGGCCCGTTGAGCAACAGAGAGGGAGCGAGGACGGGAGAGAGGCAGAAGTGGAGAAGCAGAGAGAGTCAGAGGAGAAGGGAACAGAGGGGGAGAAAACTACCCATGAACCCTGCAGTGCCCCTTGCCCTATTTCAGCTAAGCTGTATACAAACAAACTTTTTTTTTTTTCCACTCTTCATTTAGAGGACGTGCCTCTCTCCCACTTTTTTGGGGCACTGACCTCAATTACCCGATGGCGGTCACAACTTTGTTTCGTAACCCGACAGAACAAAAACTCTCCCCAGACGACGCAGTCACAAGACGTGACAGCTTCAGAAAATTTACTTTTCACGAGAGATGACGTTTTCCCGTGTAATCGCTTAGAATGACATGGCAGGGCTTTGGTCTAATGATAGGCTTCGACAGAGATGTTTAAAGGGGAGCTGTGGTTGCTAAGACAATACCTGCTGCTAGTTTTCCCCCCATAGAGGCCATAGCTGTAATCCTCCAGATCTGACACCCTCCCCACACGCACTCCCCCTCGGGGCTCTGCAGACACCTCAGAGCCAGGAGCTCGACCCTGGAACGCCTTAGACCTGAACCTCATGACTTCTTTGAAGAAAGAATGAGAGAGGAGTCAGCAGAAGGTGTGATAGTTGCAGTGCATTAAAGGGGAACACCAGCGAAATTAACAATTCCAATATGTTATTTCCATGGCAGAGGAAAGTTCAATCAATATGTGTGAATATGAACTAATCTCTCTCAAAGCCAGAAACCACAAAGTAAGTCTCAAACTTGTGATGTCATCAAGTATCAAGTCCGCAGCTGCTCTACAGACAATGAATGGGAGACTGATTTTGTGGACTCACAGAAAGTTTTTTTAAATTTTTTTTTATACCCAAATTAGTTTTTCTATTGTAGCTTTCAAAGTTGAAACAGAAAATGTACCTGTATACTCTGAATATTCCCCTGGTTGCTCTCTGTGTCATCTGTATAACATCTTCCCCAATTCATTATCTATGGAGCAGTTCCAGACTTTATATTTCATGACATCACAAATTTGAGTTTTAGCACTTTTTGGATTTGGGAGAGTTGTTCATGATTACTAATATTTGTGGACTGCCTTAGACCCAGTAATGTAATGAAGTAACATTACTTTGTTACAGTACTTGAGTACTTTACTTGAGTTTTTATATTTCTGTCAACTTTCACTTTTACTCCACTATACTTATACTGCCTATACTGTGAATATTTGCACATTCCATGTCAATATTTCTTGTACATATCTTTCTAAACTATACAGCTCTTCTTCACACAGAATACACTGTAAGATTATTTATATAGTACAGTTATTTATTCCACCTGTCTTTTGTGGTAGTTGTATTTTTCTCATTTTGTATACTTGTTTTGTCTTGTTTTTCTTTGTTTTTTTTTCTCTTAACTTTTATTTTCTGTCTGCTTGATATGCACCACTACACCAAGACACATTTCTTATATGTGAAAACTACTTGGCAATAAATCTGATTCTGATTCTAAATCTGATTCTGACTACATTTCCTAAATAAAATGTATACTTTTACTCCGATCCATTTCAACTGAGCATCTTTGTGACTAAGTAACTTCCTTACTGCAAAAAAAAGACTGCAGAGGGCAGGCAGCGGTCCTAGCTTGCAAGTTAGATCATTGTTAAATCACACAGACGACCGTGGTGACGAAGACAAACATTTGTGGCATATTTGCATGAAATGTTTTCTCATGTGGTGAAGTGCCTGTTATGCTTGCCCCAAAATACAGAAATATTGGTATTTAAGTTGCATTGTAGATGAACAGTGTGTGGCTCCTGCAGGGAGCTCCGTGCACTGCGGCCACGGAGGGAAGCCACACACTGTTCATCTGCAAACACTGACCACACTAGTCGGTGTACATGTTTAGTAGAATAAACTTCATAATTTTCAAAATTCTAACCTTGCTTTTTTATTGACAGCATTTACTTTTACTTTCAATACTTAAGTACATTTAATATTAGAAAATTACTTTCGATACTAAAGTACAATACAGATCAGATACTGATATCTGATAGATTTCAGTATCTACTTTTTACTCAAGTAATATCCTAATAGGTGACTTTAACTTCTACCAAAGTCATTTTCTGGTAAAATATCTGTACTTTTACTCAAGTGTGGGTTTCAGGTACTTCATCCACCACTGCTTAGATCATAGAAATAACACGTATGAAATTTGAAAATGAGCCTAGTTCCCCTTTAAGGCTGTCTAGGAAAAGAGATAGAGAAAGACACGGTGGACAAATGAAGAGAGCCACCAAGAGATACAAAGAAAGAACAATACAATACTGACGCAAGAGAATCGGGAAGAATCATCTGGGTTTGCAGATTATCAGACTTTTGACGCACACACACCATACCCAAATACCACATAAAAGAGCTCTTGTGTGGGCAGGTGAGTGTCAGTGCAGGGTCCCAATCTCTTTCAACTCACACTACTTCAAACGGCCCCCTGCATGAAGATGAAACTGGGCCCTCAGCACTACAAACAAAGGTGGTGCCTCCACTCAGACACACAAAGAAAAGGAAAACTGTTTGTGTATTTGTTCATATAGAAAACAACCACCACTAAAAGACTATTTCATGTCTTGGATTGTCGTTTTTACTTGCATGTTTTTTTTTCTTTATATATATGTATAAATATATATGTTTGAGCATTGTTCGAGGGAGGAAGATTTTCATTGCCAACGACTACTTCTTTGTAATTGTTGTGCATATGAATAAATAACTTGAAACTTGATCACGTATGAATATTTTTTCTAGGGATGGCAATCCATTGTTCCGCCACTTTGACTGACACAGCCTGAAATATCTCAACAACTATTGGATGGACTGACATTCAGTCTTGTACAGACATTTGTAGTCCCCAGAGGATAATCTAATGGCTTTGGTGATTCCATGATCTTTCCTCTAACGACAATTATTATTTTGTGCAATCATGTTCCCCATCACTCTGTTGATCCCTTAATTTTTGTATGGGATTTGGGCATCAACAGACGTTTAGATGGCTCGGAAAAATGAAGCTAAATGTGATTAAAAAGTAACATAGGTGTTGTTACAGTCTTTACATGACTGCATTTCAGTGTAAAGTAGGTCCTAATAACAAATGGTTACATCATATAACTTACACTTAACTGTCTAGGCCTCTTTGGACCTGCAAATTACCAAATCAATCTTTACAGGGTTCCAATAAAGACCAGGCATCTATTGTAATCTAGCTTAGTCAGCTCAAATTAACTTAAAGGTTTGTAGCTTATTAAAGCAAACCACTCTGTGTGATTAAAACAACACCATGTCTCCTCCACCGTTTCTCCCACATACAGGCTGAGAGCAGTATGGGAGCTGCGATCCCAGGACCATTATGGTTTAGCCTGGTTGTTGTAGTTGGATTAAGATGTTAGCTATCCCCTGTTAACCTCTCCTCACTAGACAGGCCTGATCCAGGACCTAACATGGTGAGGAGGGAGATGGTGCCAGATGAAAGGATATAAGGGATATAAGACTTACATGGGCCCACACTGCAAAAGACTCCTGGAGGGCAGAAGGTTAAGGAGAGAAGAGAACCCTCTCTCTCTCTCTCTCCTTCTCTTTCTCCCTCCCTCATGCATGTTCCGAATGCTAAACACCAGCCCACCACATCCTCATCCCCCTGTACCTCCTCCTCCTCCCTCCTCTCCTCCCGCCTCCTGCACTGCAGAATCACTGATGTGAGGTCTTTTGTGAGAGCGCTGGCTGGCCTCAGCCTGGGCTCTGTTACGGCCTGACCACTGACCCACTCACCCGCCTTTTAAAGAGGTTTTAGGGTCATGGGTTCACAACAAGGTGACTCAACTGTGAACGGCGGGTGGCATCCTCTTTCAAAGGGCCCACGTCTTCACCTTTCCCTCTCAAGACTCTCTCCCTCTTCTTCGCCCCCTCTGTCTCTCTTTTCTTTCCTCTTTCTCTCTTTCTGCCCCCCCCCTCCCCTGCAGCCCTTCTTTCCCTGTATCCTCAGTGACTGACCCGCCGTCTCAGCCCTAATTAGCATAGCATCCCAGAGCGAGGAGAACATGAAGGCTAATGGGGGTTGGGGCCCCGTAACAACACTGAGGGTAAAGCTTCAAGTTTCTAACTAGGGCCATCACCTGACCACATTTACATGACTTTCTGCAACCAGAATGCAGGCAGGAGAGTAATGCATGATAAATTATTCCTTTTTCTTGGTAGAGGAAGTGAAGTAGAAGGGAAAGGCATCAGGATTCAAAGCAGCACTACATGGGAGGTTTGGCTGGTGTCAGTAATGTATTTTGTCTAAAATGCAATGAGGCCAGCTTTAACAACAATGGTCATTAGGGAACAGAGGAAATACATTGACAGGCAAAAGGATCACAAAAGGATTGCGAGGCTTTTTGCGGCCGCTAAACCTGCAAAAATAAGACAAAAAGAAACCGCGTAATTCAAAAGGGTGAACTGTGCTGCCAAGGAAATAGCATCTTAGTGGTCCTTTGCACATATTTAAATGAGATAGTATGCATACATTTGGCGTGAAATTGGCCCCTATCTATGCAAATGAGCCTCATTGCAAAAACAGTCCAATTCACAAAGATCAGTGCGAATAGCCACGCAGTTTCAGTGAAATACTTAGCGTCTTCAGAGAGTTGGTGGTAACTGACGTGCACCAACAGCACTGACATTTTGAGGAATGCCTCTGCACCTCGTCAGTCAGGATCTATAGCTCACGGTCTGAGAATTACATTTTTCTTTTGCTCTCTGCCATTGTTCTGCCGACTGTGTTTTTGGCACAAAGGCAACATTTATACTTTGCCACATGAATTGCAATCAGATGCAAAAAAAAGGGCAAATTGCATTCAGCTGCAAAACTTTATGGGCATGTTTGCCCTGTAATATCATTAGCAACAATATCTTTTGTGAATCTGACTTTGAGACGGGATAGATGGCGGTTGCAAGTGATCTGCAATTCATGGTGCCATCAGTGGCCGCAATCCATTCTTTGTGAATTTGTGAATAAATGTAATCCATATTTGGGTTTAAACTCAATCTGGTTTCATGGTAGCTGCAAGCAATTCTTCATGTTTTTTTACTCTGCTTCAAATACTAGATGGGTGGGCTTTACTGCATCATGATAATTTACTGTGTCAATCCAACGGTAGACTACGACATAAAAAGAGGATAAGAAGTTTATGATGCATTTCAACCCACTACAAGAAGTGATGAAAACATGTTAGTATGAGTTATATTACACTTAAGGAATGTTGTATGTTGTAAAACATACAGTGATAATTCTCCAACAACTTGACTGCAGCTGTATTGAGACACACCCCCCAAACTGACGGGCCTTGAACATCGACTGCAGCACAACAAGTCCTCACTAAAACATCTGTGAGTCAATTAAAAATGTTTTAGTATAGGAAATCAAACTCCTATCATCTGTTCAGTAAGCAACACAGATCCACATGTGGACCGACTTACCATTCCGTGTCCACAGTCGGTCCCATCAGCCAGTGGCATGTGCTGTGTGCGACATCCTTTATGGTCCCCCTCTGCACTGGTACACCACAGCCTCTTGCACTGTTTCTGTGGGGGGAAAAATGAGCACTAGCAATTAATCATTTTTGCCTGTATAATAAAAGAGCTTGTCTATAATGTGAGAATACAAGCTTCCAACATGTGCAAAATACACTTGTGAAAGTCGTTTACTCAATGACTTTTGACAGCAGAATTTAACTGCTATTTCCTCCTATATTGCCTTCCTTTATTTGGGGGGGGGGCTGACACTTTCTTTTGTGCTTCATTGCTTCCCAGATATGTGCAAAATGCATTTTAAATGGCCTAGCATCAGATTTTAATTAGTGATCGTGCATTCAACACTAGGCAAATCATCATGGGAGTTTACAGATTCAATTTATTCCACTGTATATTTCAATAAAGAGTCATAGAAACAGTTTCTGTTGGCCTTTGTGAATAACTGCTCTGATGTCTGAGGGTTCTCCTGTGACAACCACCTCAGATCTACTTCCACCTGACGTCTTCACTTTTTCAGTGTGGTTTTGCTTGCTTTGATAGCAAGCCAACTTACCATGTAAGGGCAAATTTGGGAACCGGGTCCAAACATCAGTTCACATTGTCTGTTGGCATTGTAGATTTGACCCGGGAGAAGGGTCGGCAGCTCGTACGTCCTGCCTACAGGTTCATCGAGGAGGCACTCCCCATAGCCGGTGCTAAAGAATTAAAGTGAGAATGTGTGTACAGTAGGTGAGAAACAAAGCACACAACAACGTGTGTGAACACACGTGCACAAGGCAAACTTTCATGGTATGAACATTTTCAGGGTAAAGGAGTATTTTCTGATCCCAAAAAGCATCAACACGTGTCATCTCTTTCATAAGAGCAACGTAAACAGTTCTATGTCACTGTCTGTGATCATCTTCAGATGTGTTTTCCCCTGTGGGTGGTCTGTAAAGTTACCTAAGGGAGAGACTGATACCACTTCCCCTCAATGGCTTGTTAGTAAATGCTGTCACTATGAAACTGGAGTCAGGCGCCACACACTGAATAAAACAGCATTTTCATACAGACTGAAAAGTATCTGCACGCTGATCACATTTTTATCTGAGGGCTATTTATCTGTGCTGAAGGAAAATTTGGAATTTTAAAGCACCCTGATTAAGTTACATAAACCAGTGCCAGCGCCAGCATTGCAGAATAATGACAGATTGTGCTGTATATCAGCCACACCCTGAGCCACGACACAGAAACAGAGACAACAAAAGCACAGCTGGACTGAATGTATGCACCGACAGCCTGCATATAAAATCATCAGCCTTTACGGTTGTGAAAAGGCACGAGTCAAACATGTCCGCAGAGCGAGCCGAGCCTCAAAGGAGCTCTTCTTTTTCTGTTTGCTTTTGAGAAAGGAAACTGGCGGATGAGACGTGTATAGATGTGTAATTACACAACATGTCTGCGCCGCTCTGACAAATTTAATCCGGGATTGAGCTGCTAAAACACCTGCTCCATACAGCACCAGCTGATGTGACAGGCCAATAATTACGCAGGATTATCCTGAGTTGCCGTCACTTTGTTTCTTTCCCCTTTCATTTCCAGCCGTAATGTCAGAAACTGCAGCAAGCAGCGCTGGGTGGCAGAGGAGAAGAATAAAGTGGAGGATACTGTGAATGAAAACTATGGAGCAGCCTGTCAAGGAATCATACAGACAGTCCCATATTACAGCATCTTTCAGCAGTTGGTCATCTGTCTAATCTGTGTCCTGGAACCTAATGGAATGATTATTACTGTAAGACCAAAACAGAAGAAGAAGAAGAAGGGGTCAGTGTGGTCATTTTTTTTAAATGAAACATCTACTTAAAAGAAAAAAAAAAAAAAAAAAAGAGAATATTGGCTGCGTGGATTCGAGACAGCGAGGCAATTCCTCTCTGGCACCAGATGAGATTCCACACCTGGCAGTCATTGGGAAACTTGAAAGTGAGTTTATTTATAAGATGACTTATAGTTGGCTGTTGTGTGCTTGTCATAAGAGACTAAACAATAATAGTTTCCATGTATATCATACTGGGTTTTCCTCCGCAAACAGTGCAAGAAGTCCACTCACATGTCAGATGTCAGTTTTTTTTGCAGAGGAAATGACACAGAGCATCATCATACAGTGTTTGATCAAACAGCACCAAATAAACTGCTGCAATGCTGCCATGTCAGAGTTTTGTCTCTGACATGACACAGATTATTGTACAGGGAGATACAGAATAAGATAATGCCAGAGGTTTAATTGAATTTGGAGAAACATACTGGAAAATAAAGATCCATCTTGATTTTATTAAGTAAAAAGTAATCTAAATATTATGGGAGTTTTTAAAGGCCAACTCCATCTATGTTCTTTTTCCGGGTTTTTGAAATGGAAACATCCACTCAGCTTTAGCATAAAGCAGTGACGTAGGTTACCACAGTATAAGCTAATCAATACGGTTATTAATAATGTCAATGCTAGGAGCGATGTAATGTAAGCTAAGCTAAGCAATGTACTGCTATGGACGCAAGGTTAGTTCGGATCCAAAAGTCACACAACCGATCACAGGCAGCAGAAAACCAGCAACTCC